>JAVJIF010005423.1:0-235000 GCA_038442645.1 Agave tequilana
TTTTTCTTCTTTTTTGATTATTACTTAAGTATTAAGTAATCCTCATCTCTCAAGCTTAAACTAATGGGTAAGTGTAGATAAGATGCATATTCACATAGACAAACTCTAGATGGTATTCAGTTTTCAGATTTTCACCGATTCTCACAGAATTAAGAAATCTATCAAATTGATATCCCTATCCAATTCAAAGTATATGGTCAGTAAATCCCTTAAAACTAGATAAACTTACTGAAATTTAAAATTTTTTCAATTAGTAAAAGAAAAAGAAAATCTAGAAAAATCCTGAAAGAAGAAAAATAAATATAAAAATTCTAAACTGAAAAAAAAGGAAAAATAAAAAGAAAATTCTAGAACCCCCATACCTAACTCTTGGCATGTTCTTATGCAAAGCAAGATGAATCAATAACATATGCAAATCACACATAAATACCACTCCCAAATCCATTTTTTTAAGTTTTAGACAATCATGAAAATTCTCTATCAGAAATTACCCATGTCCATAAAAGTTTCAGAAAATATAAATCATTAAGTCACTAGAAGAAATCACTGGGAAAATTTCAGAGCTTGGATCCTCAAAATTTTTAGCTGTTCAGCTGAAATTTCGGCTGCTTAGCTGAACTTTTGGCTTCTGCTGGTCTTGTTGGAGGAGAGAGTACAGTAGAGGAGGTGAATTTATGCCAGGTGCTGTTGAAGATTGCCAAGGAGTCTACGACGAAAGGCAAAGGAACAGCGGGCAGGAAAAACAGAAGCAACAAAAAAGACAGAGGTCGGTCGACCGGTCCGGTCGACCGACGTGCACAGCATGCACAGGATGGTCGCGGTCGACCGGCCCGGTCGACCGCAGGGCTCTGACTGACAAGACCCAACTCTCGGGTTTTTTCGGTCGACCGTCCCGGTCGACCGAAGCCCGTGACTGACAAACCCCAACTCTCGGGTTTTTCGGTCGACCGGCCCGGTCGACCGGTATTGGAGAATTGGGAGGTCGGTCGACCGTCCCGGTCGACCGACATGCGGGTTCTGGGTTTATTTCTGCTGATCCGTTGTATGAGGTATTTAAGCCTAAAGGATTTCTAGGGTTTATAATCTCTGCAAAAATTGTATCAGCTCTGAGTACTCTTGCATTCAAAGAGACTTAGGGCCATTGTAATCATCTTCCTAATCGAAACTCTCTCTCATAGATTGCCCCGAGGACGTAGGCATTGAGGCCGAACCTCGTTAGATCTGTTGTTTGCGATTGGGTGACTCTCTTCTTGGTTGTGATTGATTTCATTGTGCTAGGAGATCTGAGAATTCTCTGTTGGTTTGTTGTTGTGATTGGTCTGCGCGCACAACAAGTGGTATCAGAGCTTCAGGCTACGCTTGGGATTCTGAGGATTCGAAGGGCTCCAGATCTGATCAGGTGGAGATCGTGTGTCGATCTCAGGTCAGAGGTATTGGTGTTCGAGGAGATCGTGTGTCGATCTCAGGAGAACGCAAGGAGGGCTTGTTGAATCAGTGTTTGGAGTAGATCCGGTGAGAAACTCGTTCTAGGGTTTCGAGAGGCAGGTAAAAAAAAAAATCTCATTTTTATCTGAATAGAGATCTATCTTCAATTTGGTTATTCTTCCGCATAAATAGAGAATCAAAGGTAGATCTCAATGGCAGAAGAAACTACTTCCGTTAAAACAATGAATCACTCAAGGATCGAAGTTGTCAAGTTCAATGGAACAAATAATTTCGGGATGTGGAGGTGTGAGGTCATGGATGCATTGAATGCACAGAACCTCGAGGACACGCTCCTATTAGAGAGGAAGAAGACCACTACCACTGATGAAGAGTGGGCGAAGATGAACAGGTCAGCATGTGGTTTGATACGTTCATGCTTGTCACAAGACATCAAATATCTTGTACAACATGAGACGTCAGCTAAGAAACTGTGGAATACTCTTGAGAAGAAGTACCTGACAAAGAGTGTGGAGTCTAGGTTGCAGCTGAAGAGTAAACTGTATCAGTTCAGGATGCAGAAGGGAAGCACAGTAAACGAGCACAATCAACCGATATACGAAGCTTCTTACAGACTTGCTGAATGTGGATGTCACTGTTAGTGAGGAAGACAAGTCAGTCATTCTCCTGAACTCACTCCCACCGGAGGAGTATGAGACATTCACTATGACATTCATAAACGGAAGGCAAACCTTAGTTTATGATGAAATATCGTCTGCACTGATGAGTTATGAGACAAGGAAGAATGAGAGACATTCTGGTCAGTCAGGTTCATCAGCGGAGGCTTTGGAGTAAGAGGCAGGAGTTCATCAAGAAAAGGCAAGGAGATGAGAGAAAGATCAAAGTCTAAGTCGGGCTTCAGGGATCTTAAGAAAAACCAGTGCATGCACTGCAGAGAAATTGGGCACTGGAAGGTTGACTGTCCAAAGTACAAGGGGAAGAAGAAGGAATCAAAGTCTGAGGCAAATCTGGCAAGGGTGACAAAGGCTACAAGCGGTAAATCACAGGCAGAAGGAGCAGATTCAGATTCTTCAGAGTTCTCTTTTTTCAGTGACTACTCCTGTTGTAGGTTACTCAGTGGATAAAGAGTGAATCCTGGACACAGTGCTACATATCATGTATGCCCTAATCGAGATTGGTTTACCAGTCTTGAGAAGTTTGAGGGTGTTCGGTCGTTATAGGCGACGATCATCCGTGCATCATGGAGGGTGTAGGCACTATTCCGATCAGGATGTTCGACGGGATGGTGAGGGAGCTGAAAGAAGTGAGATATGTACCCCAGCTGAAGAGGAACTTGATCTCAGTAGGTGCTTTGGAATCATTGGGCCTAGGAGTGTCTATTAAGGAGGGAGTCCTTAAAATGACAAAGGGTTCAATGGTAGTGTTGAAGGCTGATCGTCGGAATAACCTGTATTACTTGAAGGGTAGTACAGTGACAGGACAGGTGGTAGCTTCTACCAGTCAGAAGGAAGATCTAACCCGGCTATGGCACATGAGGCTGGGACATGCAGGCGAGAAATCGATGCAAGCTCTTATCAGGAAAGGGCTGCTGAAGGGTGCAGAGACCTGCAAGTTGGATCTATGTGAACATTGCGTCATCGGCAAGAACACAAAGGTGAAGTTTGGCACAGCTTCACACTGCACCGAAGGTGTTCTTGACTATGTTCACACGGATGTATGGGGACCTTCCAAGACTGCATCAATTGGAGGTAACCACTATTTTGTGTCGTTCATTGATGACTATTCTAGGCGATGTTGGGTGTACACCATGCGACACAAAAGTGAAGTCCTAGAAGTGTTTGTGAAGTGGAAGGCTAATCAGGAGAGAAGCACGGGAAGGAAGGTCAAGGTCCTTCGTTCTGACAACGGAGGAGAGTATAAATCAGATCCTTTCCTACAGCTATGTCTAGATGAGGGCATAGAGAGACACTTCACAGTAAGGAAAACTCCGCAACAGAATGGGGTGGCTGAAAGAATGAACTGAACTTTGCTAGAGAAGGTTCGGTGCATGTTGTCAAATGCAGGATTGCCAAAGAAGTTTTGGGCTGAAGCTTTGGTGTATGCATGCCATCTTGTGAACAGGTTGCCGTCGTCTGCAATAGGGGGGAAGACTCCTCTTGAAGCTTGGTCAGGAAAAGCTGCTATGGACTATGATTTGCTACGGGTCTTCGGATGTCCAGCCTACTACCATGTCAAAGAAGACAAGTTGGATCCAAGAGCAAAGAAAGGGGTGTTCGTTGGCTTCAAGCGAGGAACTAAGGGGTTCAAGATTTGGGACCAACAGGACAACAAGTTTATAATCAGCAGGGATGTCACATTTGATGAGGCCTCGATGATGAAGCCTACGGTCTCTCAGCAGGTGGAGACCAACAAGACCAAGGAGCTATTGCAGCAGGTGGAGAGTGATGCAAATCCACCATCTCTAGAGGACACAGTGTCAGTGAAGATCATTCCTGAGGTGACACAGGGAGGTGATCAAGTTGCAGAAGAAGATACTGAAGTTGTTGAAGAGGATTAGGAGCAGGTCATGGGTACTGTTCCAGATACTACTGCAGTTGGAAGACCACGGAGGAATACTAGGAGACCAGGCTGGCTCACCACCGATATGGTTGTTTCATATGCACTTCCAGTTGTTGAAGAGGCTATTCCATCTACTTTTCAGGGAAGCTGAGATTAGTTCAGAAGCTGAGTTATGGAAAGGGGCCATGAATGAAGAGATGCAATCTCTTTATAAGAACACATGGGAACTGACCAAGTTGCCCAAGGGGAAGAAGGCCATAGGGTGCAAGTGGGTATTTGCTAAGAAGCAGGGATCACTCCAAGAAGATAAAGTGCGCTACAAGGCAAGGCTGGTGGCTAAAGGCTACGCACAGAGAGAGGGAATCGACTACAACGAGGTGTTCTCCCCGGTAGTGAAGCACTCGTCTATTCGGATTCTATTGGCTTTGGTGGCGCAGAATGAGTTGGACCTTGACCAACTTGATGTGAAGACCGCCTTTCTCCACGGCGATCTTGAGGAGGAGATCTATATGAATCAGCCCACAGGTTACAAAGCTGCAGGGAAAGAGGAGTTGGTATGTAAGCTGAAGAAATCGCTGTACGGTTTGAAGCAGTCTCCTAGACAGTGGTACAAGCGATTTGACAGCTTCATCAGGAAGAAGAAGTACACACGAAGCCACTTCGACCCATGTGTGTACTACAACAAGTTACCATCAGGGGAGTATATCTATCTACTTCTCTATGTAGATGATATGCTGATTGCTTCTAGGTCAAGATCTGCTATTGATTCTCTGAAGAAGACGTTATCGTCTGAGTTCGAGATGAAGGACCTGGGGGAAGCAAGAAAAGTATTGGGCATGGAGATCACAAGGGACAGGGATGCTGGCAGGATAAGCTTGACTCAGAAGGGCTATCTGGAGAAGGTACTGCAGAGGTTTAATATCGGGAAAGATACTAAGACTGTTAGTACACCAATGGCGCCGCACTTCAAGTTGTCAGAGAAGATGTCTCCAAGGAGTGTTCAAGAGCGTGAGCATATGTCTCATGTTCCATATGCCAATACAGTGGGTAGCTTGATGTATGCAATGGTGTGTACGAGGCCAGATATTTCACAGGCAGTCTCCATGGTGAGTCGATACATGCATGATCCTGGACAGGGTCATTGGGAAGCTGTGAAATGGATTCTGAGGTACATCAAGGGAACTGTTGATGTAGGCTTGGTATACGAGAAGGACAACACCGAAAAGCAGGAATGCATAGGTTATGTGGATTCAGACTATGCAGGTGATCTTGACAAACGCCGGTCGACGACGGGATATGTCTTCACAGTCTCGCAGGCACCGGTGAGTTGGCGCTCCACACTTCAGTCTACAGTTGCGTTGTCGACCACAGAGGCTGAATATATGGCCTTGACAGAGGCCATGAAGGAGGCAATCTGGCTTCAGGGATTACTTGATGATCTGGGCGTGGAACAGGATATTTTGAAGATAAACTGTGATAGCATGAGTGCCATCTATTTGGCAAGGAACCAGGTCTATCATGCAAGGACGAAGCATATTGACGTCAGGTATCACTTTGTACGGGAGATTCTAGAAGAAGGTGACATTGACTTGTTGAAAGTTCACACTTCGGAGAATCCGGCCGATATGCTAACAAAGGTGGTGTCGGGGTTGAAGTTTGCACACTGCAAAGACTTGCTTCATGTCCTTCAGGTGAAATGAGCTTGCTGAAGCTTATTTGGGTGAACTACGGACGGCTTGATCCCTTGGGCAAGGGGTACGTAGGCAACCGGGTTGGTGCAGCCGCTATCGAGTCGGAATTCGGCTCAGATTTGGAAATCTTCACCGAGGTGGAGAATTGGGGCTCCATCCCAAAAGACTAGCCTTTTAGGTGGAGTTGCCCAAATCCTTATAAACCCAAGACCATCCCCACGTCTAGCCGATGTGGGACTATTTGTTCGACCTAAATCCCAACAGGTCTTGGGTTTGGCTCACTTGTTTATCTTATTTTGGTGGTTCATCCTGCAGATCCGCTTTTGAATTTGATTTATGTTGAGGTACCTAGTACAGATCAGAATAAAATAAAGTAAGAAAAAATTAAAATAAAATCAAAAATCTAAAAATAGAGGTTAAAACACTTGGGTGCCTCCCAAGAAGTGCTTTAATTTATAGTCTTTAGCTAGACTTTCTCTGATCTTCATGGAGGCTCATGTATGGAAGGTGTTAACCTTGATAAGTTCTTTTCTATTTTTTGGACTTTCATCTAAATTTGGTTTGGCGGTGCAGCTTTCAAGTAAAAAACTTTGCTTCTCAATTTTTGTGTTCTTAGACTTGGTAGATTTGGGCTGATTGGACTCTTTGCTAAACAACTTTTAAGGCTCCTCTTTTAGTGCTTCAACTACTTGCTTATCATTGGTATCAATTTGGTCGCACTTCTCGACATTCGATGGTTGTGACATGGCTTTAAAAATTTTGAAAGTACTTTGATCATCTTACACCCGAAGGATGAGTTCTTTTTCCATATCAATCAAAGTTCTTCATGTGGCTAAGAAAGGTCGACCTAATATGAGGGAAACATTACTATCTTCCTCCATGTCTAGTACGATGAAATCTGCAGGGAATAGAACTGTCGATATTAACGAGCACATCTTCAATAATACCAAGCGGTTACTTTATCGATCTATCCACCAATTGGAGTGAGACAGTAGTCGATTTTGTTTCTCCCAAACCTAATGCCCTGAAAATAAAGAGCGGCACTAAATTTATACTTGCACCAAGATCACATAAAATATTGTCGAATTTAAATTTCCAATAATGCAAGGTATAGCAAAACTGTCTAGGTCTTCAAGGTTAGAGGATAGATTGTTGTGCAGGATAGCACTGCACTATTCGTTGAGCTTGATCGTTTAGTGTTCCTTTAGCTTCCTCTTCTTAACTAAGATCTTCTTCATGAACTTTGTATACTTTGAAATTTGTTCTAGAGCATCTATGAATGAAATATTAATATGTAAATTCTTGAAAATATTTAAAAGTTATAGAAATCCTTATCTATTTTATTTTATCTTAGCCTCTGAGGAAATGGAAGTGAGGGAACGTATGATTTCATTGGGAGCTTCACTACAGGCTTTGGATTAGGCTCAGATTCTAATGTGGTTCGGCTATGAGGCTAAATTTTTTGTTGCGCAACTGAAAATTCTTCTCTGCTCGGGCCTATCTTTCTCTGGCTGTCTTCTGCCTCTTCTCTAATATCTTTGTGATGTACTATTTCAGTTGACTCTTCTGTAATTGCTCCAGTTGCTTCCTGCACCTTAAGGTAATCGCATGTACCTGCTTTTTTGAATTTTGTTGGTGTTGCTTGGTAGCGATCCTTGTGTTCTTGCAGAGAGCAGGCTAGCAATTTGTCCCACCTGAGTTTCCAGATTGTATATAGATGATGCTTGATTTCTGTTGAGGGCTTCTTGATTTTCTATCTTTGTCTCAGAATTTGCCATGAAAGCATGCACAGTTGTAGCAAGTTGCTCCATTACGGTTTCCAAGCATGATTTATTCTCTTATGCCAATGGGTGTTGTTGGTGATTGAGGGCCCCCACTTGATTTGTCAATTATACGACTTGGACATGAATTGCTGTGATATCATTGGATCCATGCATGCTCGCAACCTTATTTGGTGTCGCTCTTTTAGTTTGCCATTGATAATCATTTGACGCCATCTCCTCCAACAACTCATAGGCTTCATCTCGATTTTTGCTCATTAATGGTCCTTCGGCTGCATCATCAACTATCATCCTTGTGTTTGGCTGCAGCCAGTTGTAGAAGAATTGGATCTCCTACTACTCAGGGAGTCCATGATATGGGATTTTCCTAATCAATCCCTTGTATCTTTCCCAAGCATCATAAATACATACAGTTCAAATTGGGTAAAGTTGTGATATCACCTCGAAATTTTGCGAATTTTGCAGGTGGGGAGTATTTGGTAAGGAACCTGTTCGCCATCTCATCCTATGTAACAATTAATTCCTTTGGTAAATATTTGGACCATATCCTTGCTTTATCTCTGAGTGGAAAGAAAAAATTATCAATCTCACCTTCTCCGCTGGCACATCGCTATAATGTTGTGTATCACAATTCTCTAGAAAATTTGTAATATGCTCATACGGATCATAATTGAGAAGACCTCCAAATTGACAATCAATTTGTACCATCTGAATCAACCCTATCTTCAATTCGAAGTTGTCCGCTTGGATTGTCGGCTTCTTAATGCATGATGTTGCTCCCATCTGGGAGGGAATAACGTAGTCCCTCAGTGCTCTTCTTCCTTCTTGGCTTGCCATCACTGCTTCTCAATCTTTCTTTTCTTTAAGCAAGCGTCGGAAGATTCTATCAATCTCTAAATCAGGAGTATAAAATTTCAGCACTCCTAGATCATCTTATAAATCAATCATAAAGTAATTCCTAAAAGATCATCCCCTGTCTCCACTTCTGTGTAGCCAAAATTTTGGTTGCCTGGCGAACTCCTTTAGTTTTTAGGGTTGCATCTTCTGCACCCTATAAAAAAAAAGGTCAAGATATTAGATTTGCAGTCTGAATTCAAATTAAAACTAGTATAAAATATCATTAATATCAATAGGAAATAAACAATCCCTGACAATAGCACCAAAAACTTGATGTTAAGAATGGCAAGTGCACCAATCATTTACAAGTAATAAAATAGTGAATAGACTATCGTTCCCACGAGGATTGATGTCTATTGAGTATCAATCGAATTTTTTCTAATTTTATTTGAATAATTGATTAAGAAGATAATTTAAAATAAACTACTAGTAAGAAACTAAAAGAGTTGACTTTAAAAAAGAAAAGTGCCAGGGCAATTGATTTTGGTAAATAAATCAGATATAAAATTGTGCTTGTGCTACTGAATTTCTACTATTCATGTTAGTAATTGAAAGTCCCTAACCTAATTAGTATTCTCTCTAGAGCTAAACTAATTCTATCTTCTAATTCAAGAACCTACAATCTCTCGATCTAGTTGATTTACAAGTTAAAAGAAGCATTAAGTACGATGGATCTTTCTCACACGATTGCACAACTTCTCCGTCTCAACGTGCCAAGTTGTGGTTTCTATTCCTATGATGCAATGCTAGATTATCTCCTCTCGGTCTCAAACCAAACCATCTATATAATTATTGGTCACTAACTAATAACAAGAAACTCGGGAATAAAAACTTAACATGCAAAATATTTAAATTTGAAAAACAAAACAGTAGAATAGAACAAAGCAACAATGTTATATCTTCATAATATTTAACCTACATCAATGCCCTAGCTACGGAGAATTAATTCATACTAGAAGATATAAAATCCATGATAAATAATATGAACTTCATGAAATAATAAATTAAAAGGAGAAATAGATTAGAAAACACTAATTTAGGGACTCTAGATGATGCCTCCTCGCTGTTCTTCTTCAACTTCAATATGCAGAATTTATTCTCCAAAGCCAAGAACTGAAACCTAAAATAATATAAAATTTATTTCTTTGATGAAAGTCATGAGATTCATAAAATTATAAGAGATTGCAGCCCATTATATAGACCTCAGAGCCAATTACAATCAGAAACATATTAGGACTTCTAATCCTACTTCAGTTTAGTGTGAGATTTCAATCCTGAATTAATCTGCAGACAGCTGTCTTTGATTGATAAATATAACTTGACAAATAATTGAATAATGTCATATTAGAATTGTAGCCCTTTAAGTCATCTTTACTTAGCATCTTGAATCATCAGAATTGGATACCTGTAGCGAAAGTTATGATCAACATACTAAAAGGTGTTCAGTTTGAATCCGAGTCTAAAACAGATTTCTGCTCTCTGTTGAACAGTGAACGCCTGCTCAGCCAAAAATCAGCTACCCAGCCGAATTTTGACTTGAATTGACCTCAAACTTTTGTTGGTTGCTTTTTCATATTTTATAAACTCTTTTGACAAGTCTATTAGGTTTCTGGATGTATGCATCTTGAAATATATTGCTGCAATTATCTCTTTAATGTCAATTTTCTGCTTTTTCATCTCTTTTCTCTAATTTGTGTTCTTGACCTAATTTTGCAAAAATACAAAAAAAACACCTGCGCAGTATTAAATGTGTAATTAAAGAGGTATAAAAGTGATACAAAATATATATGGTAATCACAATTATCACTACATTAACAGCTACACTGGCTTTACCTGCTGATACCAGTTACCATTTCATGGTGGCTACCCGTTTTCTCCTCTGTCCGAAGAATGGCTTAGAGGTTAGCGAAGTTCATACAACCTCAACAAACTTCGAACCAAAAGACTGCGATTTTCGATCATGGACTATGCCTTGCACGAAATATTACCCGATGACCCTAATGAAGCGGTGTCTGTTCGACGAAGGTCTACTCGATTCTATCATGATGTAGTGGTAAAGAAGCTATACAACCGTTCATAAGATGGTATACTTCTTCATTATCTATCTAATTCAAATGCGCAAGAAGTAATCAAAGCGGCTCACAATGGCATATGTGGAGCTCATCAACCACGTCCAAAGCTCAAGGATCGATTGCACCGACTTGGCTACTATTGACCGATTACGATTCCTGACGTGGTTAAATATGTTGAAAAGTATAAGGCCAGTCAAATCCATGTGGATTTTATACACCGACCCTTGGAGATACTCCATCCCACAGTCACAGCGTGGCCATTCGAAGCTTGAGGAATTGATATAATAGGACCAATCAGTCCTTCATCAGTTAGAAGTCATCGGTTCATCCTTGCGATAACTAATTACTTTTTAAAGTGGCCAGAAGATATACCGCTTTCCAAAGTTAAAACAACTAACATTATTAACTTCATCAAACATAATGTCATCCATCGATTTGGTGTCCCTCGAAGGATTATCCATGACAACGGTCCTCAATTTGTGAGCCAATCATTCTATCAGTTTTGTGATAAGTACTGAATTCAGAATGTCGCCTCGACCGCATAAAACCTCACTGCCAATGGGAAGATTTCAACAGGATGATCATCAAGCTCCTCAAAAAGTTTGTCTCTGCAACTAAAAGAGATTGAAATGAGAAGCTCAGTGAATGTCTTTGGGCCTATCAAATTACGGTCTGAATCCCAACAGGCAATACACCTTTTTTTTTCTGATATACAGATGTGAAGCGGTTATACCCTTGGAGATTCAAATACCATCACTTCGTGTTACTCTAGCAACCAAGACGACTGATAAAGATGATCATCAGTTACGTCTCCAAGAGTTTGAAGCGCTAGATGAGAAGCGGTTATAGGCTCAATAGCGTATTAAGTTTTATCAGGCTCGAATCTTAAAGACCTTCAACAAAAAGGTCAAAGAGAGAATTTTTCAGAAGGGAGATTTGGTCTTAACTTTCAGACAATCTACTTAAATGGAGCATATCGCCTGCCAAATCTGAATGGCGACATGTTTATGATGCCAATCAATGGCAAATTCTTAAAGAAATATCATCCATAATCAAGATAGCATTATGATTACTGAGGATATCTTTGAATTCAAGTTGATCGGACATCAGGAGACAATGCTGCACGGTGTCAACATTAAAGGAATCCGAAAAGATTCCATGAAGAACGTTAGCTTTTAGTTGACCTCCCTACAGAATTATGTAAAGCAACAAATCAATCCTAAGCCTCTAATGGCTAAGGATAGAGGAAAAAATTGGCTCTTAAGCCCAACAAAAAGTCCTTGATAACTCATCATGATGAGGGAAATAGCATGGCTAGCCCAACTGAAACGGTAGTTGGTAAAGGCATACCAAATCTGTTGATATTCGAGAATTTGCTAAAAATTCTAAGGGACCTGATCTCATTTGATTCCTCCAAAATTCTCTACGAATTCTCTTCCATGGAATGGTGAATCCACAAAACAAATAAGTCATGTTAAAGTTTTCACCTCTGAGTTTTCCTTCATTTTAGGAGTATTACTCTCATATCCCCAGCAGGATTGCTTTGATTCCTAAACAAGTTTTAGGAACACCATCTTCTATCTCCCGTCAGAATCTCTAGCAATATTCTTATATTTTGTAGAGAATAATATCTTCCTCTAAGATCCCCTACCAATTTCCATCTATGGAATGGTAGAACCACAGAAGGTTGCATTCATTTTCCTATTGAGATGAATCACAAATCAAAACTGTCATGCTAAAAGCTCACGCCTTTTATAGTAAAACCTCTTAATACCTCTGGTGGATCTTACTAATATCCTCAGTTTATAAAAACTTCACTTGCCATTCTCTTCAATAGAATGACCGATCCACTCAAATTGCTATTATGTTCAAACACTTCTAGCAATAAATGAATCCTTGTGAAGTTAATATTACACCTCTGACAAGTCAATTTTACAAACCCTAAGTGGAGAAGTTGTTACGATCACTTCGGACAAAATCTCCTTCTAAATTCCCCAGCAAGAAATTTGGTTGTTACGTTAATATTTACCTCTAAAAACCTTTTCAGGGAATAATCATCTCACTATCGAATCTCTATAGAGTTCTTTATGTCACGTTAATGATTACATCTGACATCTTAGAGAACGCTAAACTATTTATAACCTTTTATGAGATTCATTTTCTAACTCCTCGTAAGTTTTTAATAGACTCCCCTCGAAGTCTATGATTACTCTTTTTAGTCCCTAGTGGACTCTTCGGCTGTCACGTTAACAATATACCTCTGACAATTTCTTCCAAAAGATTTCTCAGGAAAACACTATTGTTCCTATGAAATTCAAAATTAAATCACGTTCACTAGTGGAATAACTCTTTTTACTGTCATGTCCAGCCTGTCACCTTTGAATGGTAGAAATTATGAGCTTGGTGGTTTCTCAATCGGCTATGTTCATATTACGTCTGAACTGACAGATAGCCAAGTCTCATTTTTCTGTCTGGTAGGGACTACTCTTTTATCATTATGTCCAGTTCATCACCTCTGAATGGTAGGGCTCTGAGTCTGGTAACTCCTAATCGGTTATGTCCATATTACCTCTGAACTGACAGGTGCCTAGATCTCTCCCCTTTTAGGTACTCAAAATGTCACGTCCAGTTAATCACCTCTGAACAGATGAGTCCATAATGTTATTCTCCTTTCCCCCATCAGGGTCGGGAGTTCTTGCTATCAAGTTAATACGACTACCTCTAAACAGCGAATTGTCTACCTGGTGTCTCTTTGTTGGTCATGTCCAAAGTACCTCTGAACCAACGAGTGCCCAAGTCCAATTCACATTTGTAGTCCCCAATGGGTTAGTTACTAAGTTAATATGACTACCTCTGGCAGCGGATTCAAAATTTAGTGTGTCTTAATCTATCATGTCCAATTTATCACCTCTGAATAGACGAGTCCCTAAAATGAGGTTCACCTTCATTTTGTCGTCATGTCCAGTTCATCATCTCTGAATGACAAAATCCTAAGCTTGGTTGTTTCTCAATCGGTCACGTCCAGTCCATCACCTCTGATCTGACAGATAGCCAAGTCTCCCCTTTTCATTTACTATTATGCCCAGTTAGTAACCTCTGAATAGCAAACACTATGCGTTTGGTAATAATCTCTAATCAGTTATGTCCAGTTCGTCACCTCTGAACCAATGATTACCCAATTTCACCCTTATTTGTAGTTATGCCCAGTTTATCATCTCTGAATGACAAAATCTCATGTCCGATGATTCCTAGTTATGTTCAGTATGTTACCTCTAAACTGATGGATGTCTAGGCTAAATCTTCTTTGTCCAGTAAGGACACTATCTTCGCTATTATGTCTAGCTTGTCACATCAGAGCAACGAGCCTTTGGTTTAGTGATTCCTAACAGATTTCTAAATCTAACTTCTTTTAATTCCTAATGAATTTTATATTTGACTGACTTTATCAAATTCTTAACCTTTGAAAAATTTCAGTCACATTTGTAATTTCTTCAAAAATTCAACTTGGTGAATTTTCACCCGTTTTAGTTCTTTCAAAGTACTTTATGCTAAGTTTACTTTTATGGGGGACTATACAAGCAAACAAAGAAGAAGACATAAAGAAGATGCCATAAATCTCGATTTGGAGAGATAAATAGGGTGAAGGCTCTGGTATTTTCAAAATCATCAAGGAGGGAGAAAGAGTTCTGTTGAAGCCTTATTGAAAAGAGAAAAATATTTTTCTAGAAAAGGCCTACAGAGTCCTATTTATAGGACCCACGGCCTAGCCTCGCCACTGCCGCTTCAAAATTCGAAGCACCGGCGAGCCTAAAGCACTCAAGCTGTTTAGCCTCGGAAAAGGGAGTAACCTCTCTCATAATGCATGCGAAGCTGTTTAGCCTCGGAAAAGGGAGTAACCTCCCTCGTAATGCCTGCGAAGCTATTTAGCCTCGAGAAAGGGAGTAACCTCTCTCATAGCGCATGCGAAGCTAGCGCTAGGCAGCGCTGACAAGTCAACTTCGCTTTGTAAGTGAAGTTGCTAAAATAACCCTAGAGGAGAGGATATTTCAGAGGTGAGGCTATTTCAAAGGTAAAGCTAAGTTCAACTATGAAGGCGACGCTAAAATCCACATATTTGTAGTCTTCTCTTCAACAATCAAAGCAATTCAAAGTATTTTGAAATCTGAACCGTCCCATTGCAGATTTACGAAAAGTTTAAAGGGGGTTTTGTTTACAATCCAAAAAGACATTCTCCCTGTAGCACTTCAACTGGTCCGAACGATATCCGAACTTGTCGACATTTACAATGAGATTCGGACAAGCTAATAACCATGTTCTGCCCGTCCTCAGAGACAAAGTGATGACTTAAAATGCTCAAGTGAAGCAGATAATAAGCCAAGTATTACCTATAAAGAGGCTTAAGCATGGCCCAAGAGGATAGCTTTTGAAGCTCTATAGCCTTGTTGAAGGATTAAAATATTAGCTTAGCCTGAAGCTTTTCTTGTGAGCTTTACTTGAAGCACTTCATAGCTCTGCAAAGAGCTAACCTTCAGCTTCGCTTGAAGCTAATTACAGCTATGCCGGAAGCTTTCATGTGGCTTCGCCTTAGAGCTGTTCTAGCATCACGCGAAGCTAATTTCAGCTTCGCTTGAAACTTTCGCACCCCCTATGAGAGGGTTTGCTAGGTCAACACTTGACCAAGTCTTTGGTGGGCTAACCCTACTACTTTAGTGGGGTTAATGCCACTTTAATTGGGCGGTTATATCTGCCCACTTCATCCCACATTAGGTGGAGACAGCTAGGTCAAATGACCATTTTTAGGCTCGCACGAGCTTGTGTAGCCTCGCCCAAGGCTTGTACTTAGCGTCGCACGAGGCTTTATAGCCTTGCACGAAGATCAAAATAGCCTCCGACGTAAGACTAACTGACTATTACCTATCTTTTTGAATTTTAGGGACAGTTACACCCCTCAGAGCCTATAAATAGCTCATTCTTGGGATGAGCTTAGGCTAGCGAAAAAAGGCTAAAAAAGAGTTCAGGGGGAGCATGCATCAGCAGAGCCCACTCTCTCGCTTTCAAGAAATTCAGAGAACTATTTCTCCAAATTTAGGGTGTTAATACCCTAAGATCTCTCTCTCTCACTCAAGGAATCTCCGAAATCAGGCGAGAAGAAATTCCTTAAGACTCCATCAATTGCATCGTCAATGGAACAAAGTGGTTGCGCACTGACCAGACTTCTACAGGTACACTGAAATACACCTAGAGGGGGGTGAATAGGTGTACTTGCTAATCTGGGACAAATGATGCGGAATGTAAAACACAATTGTAACACACTATGTGTAATCAAGAGTGAGCCCGAATTCCCCGTGAATGACTCTGGAACTACTTCTCGAGATTCCTCTAAATTAAGATTTGAGGTTCTATTTGAAACTCTCTTGGTTCAACACAAGTGTGGGCACACACAAACTATATCAAGCATATGAATATGCGCAATATAAAGCAATGCAATATATAAGAGACATAGAGTTAAGAGATAGTGGATCAAACGCAAACAAAAAGATATATTTCGAGGTTCAACCCACTGCTTTGCGTCCCCGCCTTCACACAGAAGGATTTTCACTATGTCCACACAGGACCTTCCACAAAGGGACCTCCACTAAGGAATTACAACTTTATACTTGGAGTACACTACTCCTCTCTCAATCTCCTCTACATAAGAGGGATAGGCACAAAGCCAAAGCGAAGAAAAGATTACAATCTTGGTGATCCAATGATCACAAATAACACTTGGTGATCACAATAGACAACAAATAATTTTTTCTCAAAAAAATAAGATCCTATAGATAGGATTAGAGATGAAAGCTCAAGTGTGAGAAAACAAAGTGTTTGAAAAAGAGAATAATCAAGAAAAACAATTGGGAAAAACACTAGATAGGTATGTAAATAAAGATGAAAACCAATTTCCCAAAGACTTCCTTTTCTTTGATTTTCCAACACTTTGAAAACAAATAAAATAAAGATTTTAGGCTCAAAAACATATTTTAAACTTGCTGCAAAATACTTGAAAAGATGGGAGAATAGCTCTTCAAAATCTTAGTTAAAACAGCTCAAGAGAACCCCTATTTATAGGCTCTCACGAATATAGCAGTTGGGGTCCAGAAAAGGTCAATTTTGACCTGCTGGTCGAACGGACAACGGTCATATTTCTGACCGTTAAGCCTTCGATCGACCGCCCCAGAAAAACTCGCCTACTGATTGGTAGTGAAAAGTGTATTTTTATCATGACATTTATCATCACATTTTCATATTTATTCATATAATTCTGCACATTTACTAATATTTTATGATTTATATTGTGTGCAGGCCTAGAGTTCTTATTTTAATAATAAATAAAGACTAAAAGAAGCCCAAAAGCCCATATTCAAGCCCAAGTGCAAAAGTGCAAATATTAATTGTCAAAATTGCAAAAACACAAGGACCAAAGTTGCAAATATTAAAGAAGAGGGAAGGATAGACTTCTATTCAACCCTAAAAATTTGCAGATAAGGATAAAAGCCAAAGAAGGAGAATTTAAGATCACAAATTCGTGGATAAAATATTTGGGATCTAGGTAACTTGATTCCCAAGTTATATCCAAATCTAAAGATTAAGAGCCAGGATGCAGCTTCCAGGATAAAACGACCAGATGGACGGACCAGGAGAAGCCACGCGCCAAAGCGCGTGGCCAGCCGCCACCATAAGGCCACGGAAACGCGGCCCAACCCTAAGTGCTTGCAGTAAATTAGCTACTCATGATAAAACTAACAATAACCTAAACTAATTAAATCAGTTTAAAATTAGCTAAATTTAATTAAATAATTAATTGCAATATTAATTAATTAAACTAATTAAATTGAATTAATTAAAAAAATAATAATAACTTACTTACCTTGCAGGGCGCCCAATCTGGGGCGCCCTGCCTCTTCACAATGGGGCGCCACTTGGCGCCCTTGCGTTTCAAATGGAGGGCGCTAGATGCGCCCTCTGTTATGGTTGTGCAGAGGCGCCTACAGGCGCCTCTGTACATTTTCTTTCTTTCTTTTTTTATTTTTTTTAAATTCCAGAATTAAAATAAAACTAACAGAGAGAGAAATTTCTGGAAAATAAAAACAAAAATAAAAATAAAATGCTGTAAATAAAATTCTTACCTCTAAAAGTTGAGATTAAAATTAGAAGAGACCTCCACTAGATGAAAATAACTTTGAAAAATTGGCCAAAATCCAAGGCTTGATTATCTTCACACAAGTTTCAAGGAGAGAAAAAAATCTAAAAAGTAAAAACCCTCGGAAAAAAAAACTTCCAAACCCTAGCCTTTACATGTATATTTATAGGCTAGGGCTTTGCTATTTTACACAAAAGTCTAAAATAGTTACAAAATTACAAGGAGAATCGTTAAATTAATTTTGCACTTTACATCTCTATCCATTTTGCGTTTAAGCCCCTGACTTCTGCAAAATTACGTTATTTCCCAACTGGCCTCGATCTCTTCCGAGTTGATCGTAAATTTCTTTGATCTCAGTTTTAGACGTTGATTCCAGCAGTGTCAAGTCTCCTATCTCGCCTTCAACTCCTTTTAACGCGCTTTACGGTCTCAAAAGAGTCTTTTGTGGTCCAGTCTTCTCCTAATAACTTTGTCTGCAAAATAGACTAAAAATACCTGAGTAGCATTATTTATAAACAAATGATAGATAAATATGAGAATGAAAATGTGACAAAATCATTCTGATCAAATACCCCCATACCTAAACTGTGCCATGTCCTCATGCACAAAAAAAAATGAATACAGAGATAAAAATAATGTAGCATGTAATTTACGCACCCACAATATGCACACAATCATGATGACCATGCAATCCAAGCATACAAGAGATATAGAAATATGAACAGTATGCTAGAATTAAAAATACTCACAGTGCACTAGAAAATCAAGCTGTTGAAGCAACAAAAATTCTCCTTGTGTGTGGTGGATGCCTCCTTGCTTATCCTATATCACTTGTAATAAACTCGATACATAGGTTAGAGAAAGAGAAATAAAAGACTCACTAAAACTGACTCAACTAATTAAAAGAGAAATAAAAAGACTCAACAAAAAAAATAAATAAATAAATAAAAATAAACAAATATTTACATATGTACAATTTCACAACTCCCCCACACCTAGATCTTTCTAGGTCTATACCCTCGAGCTCTCTTCCCATCATTCCAATGGGTTCTCTTTAATGGACAAAGTGGAGAGGTTAATCTTTTTGTTATTTTTAATTTCATCCTCTCCATCTTGTTCATCACTTTTCTCCATCTCCTCCTTCTCTTCTTCCCATACCTCCTCACAAATTCTTCATTTTCACACAATATAATTGGAGTATCCACAATATGATTGCCTACAAATTTAAGCTCATCTTCAAACATCACCTCAAAACTTAAATCAACAATTTTATTTGGAGGTGTGTAACTAACCAAAGCATCCCTAACCGATTCATTCAAATATATAAGTTCGTCTTCAAATAGGGTTTCAGAGCTTTGATTAATTAAAGATTCTTGAATCAAGTTTTGATAAGTATGATCATTGGTTGGCTCATCGAAAGTGAAGATACTCAAATCGAGTTTTGTTTTCTCAAAGGGAACTCTAAACTCAAGATCCTCAACACATATTTTCTCATCATTGTGATCATACTCTTCAACAAAAAGCTCATCAAGAAACAAAGGCTCAT
This sequence comes from Agave tequilana, assembly GCA_038442645.1. Classification (NCBI taxonomy): domain Eukaryota; kingdom Viridiplantae; phylum Streptophyta; class Magnoliopsida; order Asparagales; family Asparagaceae; genus Agave; species Agave tequilana. The sequence continues at coordinate 19,170 of JAVJIF010005423.1, forward strand.
TATCCATGTAGGCATTCTCACAATTTTGATCAGTGTGTTCCATTTTCTCCATATGAGTGGATGCAATTTTCTGCTCATCAACACTTGTCTTTTCACAGAACTTAGAAAATTCATCCTCAAATTTCTCTTGAAACAAAAATTCATCATTGTCACATTCATCTTCACAATAAGATTCAACTGGCTCCACATGAGTTGTATGTGTAGCCAAATAATTTCTAATCACCTACTGTTCGACCGCCCGGCCGACTGAGCTTAAAGGCACTCAGCCTTGTCAGTCGACCGCCCAGTCAATCGGTACTACCTGAGAGTTGGTAGTCACAGTCGGACGACCGCCTAGTCAACTGGCCTTTTAGGAAAGGCCTTGTACACATCCTTGTGCACATTGGTCAACCGACCAGTCGACCGAGCTCTGGTTCGGTCGACCGGCTGGTCGACCACCAGTAGGCTCAGGCTAGGGTTTATAAGGTTTGAAACTTGATCTTTTTAACACCTATAAAATCCCATAAAATCTCATAAATTTCACAAAAATAAGTTTTATAAATATTTGAAGAACAAATATGTGTGACCAAAAATCAACACATATTGCAAACTATTTGAACTATTTTTGTGATATAAAAATTAACATTTAAACCAAAATCGATATTTTCCAAAATACAAACTTTGAAATGGAAATCCGATTTTTCTCAAACTTGTATAAATACAAAAATAAGATATTCAAACCTTTTTGAAGCATAGAGTGTATGGATAGAATCTAATACACATATAAAAGATATATCTATATTTTTAACATTAAATCCAAAGTAAGTCTTGTTAATTCAAAACTCTAAATACATGAAATAAAATCATCAAAATAAGTTTTTCTAAGAGTATAAAGCATAGATGTATATATAGATGAAATCCAATATACATTATATCATGTAAACTTGTTTTGATTCTATCTATTCATGAAAGTCATATCTATGTATACTTGAAATTCAAAATCAGTTAAACTGAAAACCAAATGTATTGAAATTGTGTGTGTGTGTGTGTGTGAACTTGAGCATATCAATTCAACTCTATCTTACACAAGATTTAAACACAAACTAAACTAAACAAAATGATGTCTTCTTGTAAAAGTTCTTCTCCAAGCCGACTCGATCCAAACACGATCCAAAGAGCTTCACTCTATCTGAGTGCTAGATGCGATCTTTACGCGCGAGCTCTTGAATCTACATGTGTTAGCTATAAAACTCCTTTGTTAAAGCTAAACACCTACTAAGATCTTGAAAGAAAATCTGAAACTATATAAATACAAGATCATTAGTACTATAACTGCATGAGTTAATCATCATCAAAACTAGAGTGATGGGCGTTTGGGCCAACAATCTCCCCCTTTTTGATGATGACAAAACTCATGGAGTTATATATGCATGGATTAAAGATAAGTTTCATAGAAGCTCTCCCTTAGCTCATGCATAGCAATAAATAAATAGATATTCAATGTATAAAAAAAGATATAAACATGCATATACAAACTCTCTAAATTCTTCTTCCCCTTTTTGTCAATTCATCAATAAAGGGGTGAAGACAACCAAACAATAAAGATGTATATGCGATATACATTCATGAAGAGGAGAGACGTTAAGTTAGATCTGCTACATACACGCATTACATAGAGAAGGGATGACTAGAACCTAACCCACATAAAGCATAGTATATAATATATAAATAGAGATGTTAAGCTCCCTCTACACACGTGTACTACATAACGAAGAGAGGTCAAGATCTTCAATATGGAAAGTACACTCAACATGAATCTATATGTAGATGAGATGTTAAGCTCCCCTTGCATATAGGCAATATATATCAACAAATTTAAAACCACTTTTAAAACAAAATTTTGAAATTCTTGAAGTCAACAAAATGAATTATGATACCAATGAAATCAAATAGTAGTTGATAAAAATAAATGTTGTTACCAGTTGTACAAATTTTTTTTTAAGATACTAATAGTAGATTTTGATACCAATTGAAGGTGAAACATGAAGTACATTATAATACCAAATAAATACCAATTGAAATCAATGCGTAAGCTTGTAAAGATACCAATTAACATTTAGAATAAAATCAAGCTTAACATAAACAACTTTGTGCTTTAAAAATGTTAAAGATATTGTAAAACACGGACAATTAAGAACATATATTTGTATGTATGAAAATGAAAATACCAATTAAAATTTGAAGTATATGTATATAGAAGACAAATATGAGTATACAAACATATGAAATATTATGAAGATCATGTGTATATCTCATACCTACCACCCTATTCATGCATAAGTCTAAAGATATTGAATAAGGGTATACAAGGCATGGTCACTCATCTAACCGCCCTTTGAAGGTAGGGGTTTAAAAAAAGTTATTTGAAAATATTTTAGCATAGTTTAAAAATCATTACCACATGAAGAATAATGAACTAATTTAAAGTAGTTTTCAAAATTAGTTTGAAATTCTTCAAGTAAGGAATAAAATAATAAGTATCCCATGAAAATATAAAAATCACACGATCATCAATACTCAATAGCAATAAAGCATGTATATCTCATGAAATAAAAAATCATGAGTAAACACTACACATAGAGTGCAAGAGTCATGTAATAAGCATGATAATAGAGATAGGCAATGAAGCTCATATGAAATTCTTTTATAAACATGAAAAACATAAAAAATTCAATTTTCATCAAAACAAAGTGAACTTCAAGGTACATGTATGTTTTGTCTATACTAAAGTATACATACATATCCAAACATAGACTAATCCACAAAAGTATATTACTTGAAGGCAAGTGGCTCTAGAATATATATGTATATCTATTTGTTTTAGACAAAAATAACATTGACTTGAAACTAAACGTGTACAAAAATAGAAAAATAAGTATAAATGAAAGAATCATCAAAATTAGGTTATACATGTACATGTAATGAGTACAAATGAGCAATGAAGTACAAACGTATAATAATTAAGTGCAGCTCACTAGTTGTGCAAGTATAAACATAAGTTTTAACGAAAACTACATCTAAACAAGCAATCACCACATGAAGTACAAAAAAAATATGATCATTAGGCTAAATACATGTGTTTTAGAACTAGTATATACATAGTAGTTAAGTAATAGTGAGAACACAAAATATGAATCCATATGAATATGGGTGTGTTTCAAAGACTATTTATGTATATCACATGTCTAATAACATTACATTTAACATATGAGCATTAAAAGCATAACATGCTAATAAGTATCAATGTAAAAGTATGTAAATTAAAAAAGGAGTTTAAAGATATTTACCAAATCGTATGATCTATTCTCTAAGTCTCCAAACCATAGTGGACCTTTCATCAAACATCCTTGAAAGTGATGCATCCAAAAATATGATCTTAAAGGCTCAGATCGCATCACCAACAAAGCACCAATACCCTCACGTCAAGTGATAGCCCATACCTATATCAAATATAATAGGGGTGAATTTTGGTACCCACACTTTCTTGGGTCCATGAGGGTTAGCACCTTTCCTTACCCGAACAAATTTATATGCAAAATTTGAAATATTTATTCTATCATAACAAAACTTTGCAAGGTGGCCCGTACGTCCACAATGTGTACAAGTGTACACTTTACCATACAAATCATGTGCGTGAGAATGATGAGAATGTGTATGCCGTGTTTTGTGTGCATGAATATATGGAGTATGTTTCTTTAGAAACATACAGTCCAATCGTGTGTGGTGCATGGCACATTGGCTCAAAGTGGAGCCTAAACAATCTACACTCTTCTTCAAAATACAAATATCATTTTCAATAATTGAAGAAGAAGTGGAGTATGCAACATGTTTATGATTGGTCACTAATATTGCAGATTTAATATCATATTCTCCTACTTATTATAGAATAAACTCTGCATTTTTCTAATTAAATGTTTAATTTATTTGCTGGCCCATTCCTAAAGGAGAGTGAAGAGAAATGAGCCTAAAAGCCCACCAAATTCTGAATTAATTCAGAATAAATTCGAAATGAAGAAATCAGGGCTAAATCTTGGCATATCAAGAGGTTGAGAAGAATCCTCCCTGAATCGATCGGTTAAAGCCAAGAATCAAAGGCCATTTTGTTAAAATTCCGGACTTAAACGAGAAATCTAACTAAAGATAAAGCCAGAACACAGAACCGGGGAGCTCCACCAACAGGGTGTGGCCACCTGGCACACCCTGGCCGCGGAAACGCGGCCAAAGTCGCGTTTCCGTGGCTCTGTTTGAGAGTTAGGAGGAGCGTTTGCTCCCCCTATCTTCATAGGGTCCTGTAGGTGGGGTTTTGCCTATAAATACTGGGATTTTCAGAGCCTCCAGAGGGCGACCATGCAGAGATATGATTTAATCTAGTTTTCATTCTTTGTAGTTTAGGTTTTTGTTTTCTTTTTATGCAATTTTAATTTGTATGTAAGCTTAGGTTAGATTCAGATTCATGTAAGTAAAAGAGAGAGGCTTATGTTGAGAGTGACACCGATGTACCCTCCTCCTTTCTTCCATCGTTTCTGCAAGCAATAAAAGGTAAATTTTTTATGTTCGTCTTTACTTTGTTTTCTTCTTCTTCTTTCTACTTTACCTCTTTTGGTTTTGATGAGCATGCAAGTGAATCCAGAAGCATAAGTATAACAATGTTGTGTGAGTGCCAACGATAATTCATGGTGACGTTCTCCTCCTCATGACCCCGTATCATTTCATGCTTGTTCGTCTTGATGATGTAATGCGACTGGGGACTGAGCTCGATCCTATGACTTATGCGTTGAACGCCTCCGAAGCAAGGTAGAACATACAAGGGTTCTAGGTAAGTCATCAACCAAACTAGGTAAGTATTTCTTTAATTTTCTTTCTTTTCTTTTATTTCTTAGTTTAGATCACCAACACGATTTCTTTCATCACTCCTTTTCCATTTTCTTTGTAAATAATCATTCTCCATTTTTCTCCACCTTCTCCATCTATCGCTTTCTTTCTAACTTAACCTAACTCTTTTTCATTTTCATTTCTTAAAACAAAGAAGAACCTTCATTTTTCTTCACAAAAATTTCAATACAAACCTTGAACGCTTCTATCGCTAACTCTCCTTGTGGATCACGACCCGCATAGCCACTTGCTATTGCGGTAGAATTGAGCACTTGCACATCTCTATTTTTAAGTTTTGAAATTCTATATTTTTGTGTGCAGGTTCAAGCAGCAATCAAATTTTGGCGCCGTTGCCGGGGAGGGTAACGTTTTTTTATTGAATTTTTTAGAACTAAAATGAATTTTTCTTCTCTGTTGCAGGTTATAGGGCAGGAAAAGCTGGAAAAAAAGATTGCAGTAACATATAAGTGGTCTTGGGCCTCTGTTCTAGAAAACAGAGACCAAGTACCCTCTGAATTGCTGCGTTTACTTGGCTCTAGCCGCGTTTCCGCGACAAGGAAGAGCTCACTACTAACTGGCTTTTTGTAGGGCTGCTTGCTTTGCAAAATTAGAGTTTCTGTAAACTTTATTTCTTGTATGACATCACCAAGAGCCTGCTAAATAACCAACAGTAAAATACTTGTTGAAAAATTTAAAAAATTGATTAGACATTTGTATTTTATGCACGTGTCTTTTCAATTCATTTACTTTACTGTTGAAGAGTGCTGGAGTAAGGTACGTTCGCATTGCACTTAGAATAGGACTTATCTCTTGGTTGATTTACATCGCTTTGAGTGAATCTTGTTTTCATATCTTGTACACTTGCACAAACTGATCTTAAGGGCACCACCCCATAACAAGATAAGGTGGGGATTTAATCACCCTTCCTTGGCCCAAAAATCAGATTCCAAGCACTCACTAACCAAAGCCTAACCAAAAATGAGTAGACGTTGGCCCTAGGGATATCTCGGACTCAATTAGGAGATTATCCTAAGGGGGAAAGGTGTTAGAATTTGACTCCTGCCAAATCAGTGTTTAGGAAAGGGATTAAGGGCCGAGAGCCCGAAGGTTGGTGGTTATTTAATTAAGGAATGTCTTTGATAGAAAACCTCCCACCAATCTTGCCCTGACCTGACTGATTAGCTTGTGGTCAAAGTCTGCATTATACCTCCCGTGGACAGTCTAACCAGTTAGGAGTCGTCTAGGTCACAGATCTACCCTAATTTAGTTTAGAGTTTTTTCTTTTTTGTTTGCTTATTTGTTTGTTTTTTTGTTTGTGTTTTATTGTGTGATATGGCTTATAACAACAATTTTTCCAATTTTAATGGTAATCCATATTACACGCCAACTTCTTTTTCGGATATTACCAACCCGGCATATCATAACTTTGACCAACATAGTGTGCCGGATTGGTCTTATCTGAATCAATATAGCCCATGCCTCCAATCTTATAACCATAATTTTCATAATAATTTCAACTCTTCACAGTGTCAGTGGGGATTCACCTCCCTCGAGTCTAATTTTCAACCAACTTGTCCTCCTTATCCATCTTGTCCACAATATTTTCAAGATTCATACTCAGTTCCACCAATCCAAAATAGAAAACCATCAATTTTGGAAATGAGTATATGCGAGTCCAAACCACAATCACAAAATCTGATGGACTCACAATTTTACCACCAATTCCAAAATAACACTTCATCTTTTTAAGACCAATCGCAACAAAGCGATGAACCTATCAACTATGAAAAGATGCTTGAAGCCATGACTCAGGCTCAAAACGCTCGTAATCACGACATAGATATGATGGTCCAATCTCTACATTCTCACCGTTTGACCCATTCTGATGTCGGTAACCATTCTGTTAGAGCCAAAGAGTCATGTTGTTTTGGAACACAAGGTTCTATTTCAGCAAAATCATTTGAACTTGCCCAAACTACAAATTTTGAAAGTGACATTGATAGTTTGGCAAGTTATCCCTTTCCTGAAATTGAACTTGAAAATGAATATGATCATGAACCTCAACTTAGTGATTCAATTTTACTTCCTGATTCAATAATGACTCTGGTGTCTTCACCTGATTTCAATCTTTTTCCTCAGTCAACATTGGATCCTGTGCCAATTCATCATGAAATTGAATCACCCATCTTTGATGATCATCATATTGAACTTGACAAATTTTATAATTTTGAAAGTCCCATTGATAAATTGGTAAGTTCTCATTTTTATGAAATTGAAATCAATGAGAAATGTGACCTAGATTCTCAAATCTGTGATCCAGTTCAAATTCCCGAATCAATATTGACTCCTGTTTTATTACCCGACTTGAGTAATATTTTAGAGTCAGTTTTGATTCCCACACCTATCATTCTTGAACTTGAATCACCAATATTAAGTCACATTCCATTGTTGAAAAATAACTGTGGACTTGAGTTTTAACTTCTTGACTTGGACCCACTTCCCGAACCAATCTCGACTCCTGAACCTTTACTTGATTTAAGTCACCTTCCTGAGTCGGTATTAGTTTCTGTACTTCCTGAGTTCAAGTCAATCATTTTATCTTTTCACACTCCATTTTGGGACAAGGCGGTTAACAAATTTGACTCCGAAATTAATTATGGAATTTGAAAATTAGATGGGGTTAAATTTTTAATAAAAATCCTTTATGGATACATCATTTTAATGGGTTATATTAGAGAGATTTCTGGTGGGTTCCTCCGAACTCCACGAAAAATCGATTGGGCCGCATTTTGTGGACCAATTAGACCACCACCGGAACCACCACATTAAGGTAACACTTTCCTTCCCTTTCTTCTTTTTCATACATCTATGCATTAATTCATACATTGAGGATAATACATGAGATAGGTGTGGGGAAGAGTCTAACATAACTTAGGTTTTTTTCTTTTTATTAAAAAAAATTTTTACCTTTAAAAAACTTTTTGAAAATAGAAACAATATTTTGACATATTTTTTGTAAGAAATTAAGTCAATTTTAAGGAATAGGAAAATCAAAATTAGGATTTCTTAAACTTAGTCAAAATAAGATTATTTGTTTGATTTTTAAGGTTAGGAAGATAATTTGTCAAAGTAATTTAGTCTTGATCTTTACCTTAATGAAATATGCATACTTCATACACTTACACACTTAGGGTTCAAAAACAAAGATTCTTATGCCTTATAAAAAAATTATGAAAAAGAAAAAAATATATAAACAAATCTAATTATTGATTAGCTAGGTACTTTGGCCTAAGCAAGCCTTAGTATTTATGTAAAAGATAATTAGATGAGTTTGAAAAAAAAGTATATATATAAATCCTCTTATTAAGCTGGGTATTTGTGGCTAATAAAGCATAAGTATTCACGCCTAAAAGGGGTTCATATAATAAAATCCTTAGTTTTGTGGCCTTATTTGCTTGAGTTCTTAAGTCCTTGGGGTGTTTTCTCGCCCGGTGCCCTAAGACCGTTTGGCTTGGGAGTCATCGATTAAAGGCTCGTTACATGGGCAGATTAGAAAGCCTAATAGAACTAAAGAATAATACCATAAAAATATATATATAAATAAATAAGGCATAAGAGTTAGAGTTAAAGAACCCTTAGTCAAAATTTTCACGATCACAAGGTGCATATGACTTAGGGTAAAGTAATAGACTAAATGAGAAGTACAATTTGACTCCTTACTTTGATTGATAACAAATTTTTGGAATAGAGACTAAAGTTTAGGAATTAAAAATTCAGTTTTCCTTTAACTTATAGATTACTTAAGTCTTACAATTATATTTCAAATATTTTTCTCTTTCAAAATGCTTTTCGAAAATACTAACTCTTTGTTTCTCTTTCTTTATAGATTTTGTGGGTGTAATCCACTGAAAACCCTCATGAGACAAAACTCGTCCTTTAGGGGAAACCTAGAGGTTTAACGACTTATTGCACATGCTCAGTGCAATCGCGTGACCTGCGAAAGTGGTCTAATAATCCTTAGTATAGTTTAGTTGTTTTGCTCGAGGACGAGCAAAAGATAGGTATGGGGGTGTGATTGGTCACTAATATTATACATTTAATATCATATTCTCCTACTTATTATAGAATAAACTCTACATTTTCCTAATTAAATGTTTAATTTATTTGCAGGCTCATTCCTAAAGGAGAGTGAAGAGAAATGAGCCCAAAAGCCAACCAAATTCTGAATTAATTCAGAATAAATTCGAAATGAAGAAATCAGGGCTAAATCTTGGCATATCAAGAGGTTGAGAAGAATCCTCCCTGAATCGATCGGTTAAAGCCAAGAATCAAAGGCCATTTCGTCAAAATCCCAGACTTAAACGAGAAATCTAACTAAAGATAAAGCCAGAACGCAGAACCAGGGAGCTCCACCAACAGGGTGTGGCCACAAGGCCATACCCTGGCCACGTAAACGCGGCCAAAGCCGCGTTTTCGCGGCTCTGTTGGAGAGTTAGGGGGAGCGTTTGCTCCCCCTATCAACATAGGGTCCTGTAGGTGGGGTTTTGCCTATAAATACTCGGATTTTCAAAGCCTCCAGAGGACAACCATGCAGAGATAGGATTTAGTCCAGTTTTCATTCTTTGTAGTTCAGGTTTTTGTTTTCTTCTTATGCAATTTTAATTTGTATGTAAGCTTAGATTAGATTCAGATTCATGTAAGTAAGAGAGAGAGGCTTATGTTGAGAGTGACACCGATGTAGCCTCCTCCTTTCTTCCATCGTTTCTGCAAGCAATAAAAAGTAAATTTTTTATGTTCGTCTTTACTTTGTTTTCTTCTTCTTCTTTCTACTTTACCTCTTTTGGTTTTGATGAGCATGCAAGTGAATCCAGAAGCATAAGTATAACAATGTTGTGTGAGTGCCAACGATAATTCATGGTGACGTTCTCCTCCTCAAGACCCCGTATCATTTCATGCTTGTTCGTCTTGATGATGTAATGCGACTAGGGACTGAGCTCGATCCTATGACTTATGCGTTGAACGCCTCCGAAGCAAGGTAGAACATGCAAGGGTTCCAGGTAAGTCATCAACCAAACTAGGTAAGTATTTCTTTAATCTTCTTTCTTTTCTTTATTTCTTAGTTTAGATCACCAACACGATTTCTTTCATCATTCCTTTTCCATTTTCTTTGTAAATAATCATTCTCCATTTTTCTCCTCCTTCTCCATCTATCGCTTTCTTTCTAACTTAACCAAACTCTTTTTCATTTTCATTTCTTAAAACAAAGAAGAACCTTCGTTTTTCTTCACAAAAATTTCAATACAAACCTTGAATGCTTCTATCGCTAACCCTCCTTGTGGATCACGACCCGCATAGCCACTTGCTATTGCGGTAGAATTGAGCACTTGCACATCTCTATTTTTAAGTTCTGAAATTCTGTATTTTTGTGTGCATGTTCAAGCAGCAATCAGTTTATCAATAGAAGATGAATCTATGGTAGCATGACAAACATGAGAATCAAAATCATTTTTCAAAGAAATATTTTTCTTTAAAACTAAATCTAGTTCTTTTGAGATTAAAATAATTTTGTTTTTCAAAGAATCATTTTTCTTTTAAAACAAAATCAAGTTTTGAAGACAAAACCTCATTTTTCTTCAAAACATGATCAAAATCATTTTTATTCTTTAAAACTCATTTTCTTTTAAAACAGGGTCAAGTTGGATTTTTAATGAATCCCTTCATTTGAAACCTCAACTTTCTCTTGCAAAATCATGTTTAGTTTAGAAAACAAATTTTATTTTCTTTTTTCAATTCAAAACTTTTCTTTTTCAAAAGTTTATATTTAATTAACAAGTTTTCACAAAATAAGGAAAGCTCTTCATTTAAGGCATGGGCATCCATACTATCATGGTCATCATTAGAAGAGCTAGCACAATCATCAAGATGAGTATCTGAATGTACATCAAAGGACTCACTCTCTTGGACCATATAGCAAGTTTCGTCAGATTCACCATGGGTTCCTTCTTCACATAGTTTGTCGTTTATAGCTCAGGAGAGGTCAATGTATTCCACACTGCAAAAGCTGAATCACAATAAGAAATCATAAAAAATTGATCCTTGCTAAGTGTGTATCAAGTGCCACTTAGGCTTGTGCATTAGCCTCCATATGCTTGTCATTACCAAGATACGATTTCTTGGTAGTGGTAAGGTAAACATACAATCATAGGGATTTAAGGTATGCACTCATCTTAAATTTTCACATATCGATGTTGGTAACATCATAAGGGAGGGGTAAAGAAATCTATGAGTGTAACAAATATTGTGATTAGCTATAATGAGGATTTTTAACTCAAGGTTGTTAAACCAAAATCAAGAGCACCAAGCTCTGATACCAATTGAAATACACCTAGAGGGAGGTGAATAGGTGTACTTGCTAATTTAAGATAAATGATGAGAAATTTAAAACTCAATTGTAATACATTATATGTAACTAAAAGTGAGCCCGAATTTCCTATGAAGGGCTTTGAAACTACTCCTCGAGATTCCTCTAAATTAAGAGTTGAGGTGCTATATGAAGCTCTCTTAGTTCAACACAAGTGTGGGCACATACAAATTATATCTAGCATATGAATATGTATAATATAAAGCAATGTAAGATATAAGAATGATAGAGTTGAGAGATGTAGATCAAATACAAATAAAAAAATATGTTTCGAGGTTCGAGTCACTGCTCTACGTCCCAGCTTTCACACAGAAGGATTTTCACTATGTTCACACGGGGCCTTCCACAAAGGGTCCTCCACTGAGGAATTACAACTCTACACTTAGAGTACACTAGTCCTCTCTATCACCTCTGTATAAGAGGGATAGGCACAAAGCCAAAGTAAAGAAAAGATTACAATCTTGGTGATCTAATGATTACAAATAACACTTGGAGATCACAATAGACCACAAAAAAAATTTCTTAGAAAAATAAGATCCTATAAATAGGATTAGAGATGATAGCTCAAGTGTGAGAAAACAAAGTATTTAGAAAAGAGAATAATAAAGAAAAATTCTTGAAAAAAATACTAGATAGATATATAAATAAAGATCAAACTAATTTCCCAACGACTTCCTTTTCTTTGATTTTTCCAACACATTGAAAAAATAAAAGATAAAGATTTTAGGCTCAAAAACATCTTTTAAACTTGCTGCAAAACACTTGAAAAACCTACCGGTCGACCGCCCGGTCGACCGAGCCTAAAGGCACTCAGCCTTGTCGGTCGACCGCCCGGTCGACCGGCACTACCCGACAGTTAGGTAGTTACAGTCGGTCGACCACTTGGTCGATCGGCCTTATAGGCACGTCCTTGTGCACGTCGGTCTATTGATCGACCGGTCGCTCGAGCTCTAGTTTGGTCGACCAGCCGGCCGACCGCCAGCAGGCTCAGACTAGGGTTTATAGGGTTTGAAACTTGGTCTTTTTAAGACCTATAAAATCTTATAAATTCTACAAAAATAAGTTCTTATAAGTATTTGAAGAACAAGATGTCTGACCAAAAATCAACACATATTACAAACTATTTGAACTATTTTTTGTGATATAGAAATTAAGCTTTAAACAAAAATCGATAATTTCCAAGAGACAAACTTTTAAATTGAAATCCGATTTTTCTAAAACTTGTATAAATACAAAAATAAGATATTTAAGCTTTTTTAAAGCATAGAGTGTATGGATGGAATCTAATACATATATAAAAGATTTATCTATGTTTTTGACATTAAATCCAAATAAGTTTTATTAATTACAAAACTCTAAACACATGAAATAAAATCATCAAAATAAGTTTTTCTAAATGTATGAAGCATAAAAGTATATAGATGAAATCTAATATATATTAAACCATTTAAACTTGTTTTGATTTTATCTATTCATGAAAATCATATATATGTGTACTTGAAATTCAAAACCGGTTAAACCGAAAATCAAATGTATTAAACTTGTGTGTGTGTGTGAACTTGAGCATATCAACACTAGTCTATCTTACACAAGATTTGAACACAAACTAAAACTAAACAAAGTGAAGTCTTCTTGTAAACCTCCTTCCCTAACCCGACTCAATCTAAAAATAATCCAAAGAGTTTGACTCCATCCGAGTGCTAGATGAGATCTTTAAGTGCGAACTCTTGAATCTACCTGTGTTAGCTCAAAAACTCCTTTGTTGAAGCTAAACACCTATTAAGATCTTGATAGAAAATCTGAAACTATATAAATATAAGATCATTAGTACAATAACTACATTAGTTAATCATCATCAAAAGTAGAGTGATGGGCCTTTAGGCCAACACAAACCTCCCCATAATCATAGAAGAGACACTGTAATTTTTTCTTTTTAATTCTTCAAATTTTCTCTTCAAAATTTTCTAAGTTTTCTTGATTTTGATTTTCAATGGAAAACATCCACATTATCTTATTTATAGGACAAGCACTTAATTCAGTTTAGGTCAACGTGTACATGTATATGAAAAGCAACACTTAAACAATATAAATAATTCAAAAGTGTTCCTATATTGTATGCTACGCACACATACCATTGCTCCATCACTCTTTAACAGTAATGAAATGTAACAAATTAGACACGTACCTAAATACAAGTCTAAATATTTTTTAGCATTTGCAAGTAAAAATTTACAGTTCAGTTAAAAATGTATATACAGTGAGCTAAATAAGAAAACTAAGCTTTGCAATGCATCCACCCTGCAAGAAAGAAGGGTGAGTAGTCCACTCAACTTGCCGTGGAAGCGCAGCTTTTACCGCATTGGCGTGGTAAGGTTGAGGGCTCTGGGTGTTGCTTTCTACAGTAGAGTCCCAGAGCCAGTAATGTATTTCTGCAATTCTCGTTTTCTTTGAATCGGCCCCTGCACACAAAAACAGAGAAGAAAAAATTTAAATGTTAGGTAAACTAAAAGATAAACTTACCGTCCTCCGCGACAACAATGCCAAAATTTGATTGAGGTATATTTGCATACAGAAAATATAGAATTTTAGAAATGAAGAATAGATAGTGCAAGTTTTTCAATTCTACCGCGATAGCAAATGCGGGTCGTGATCGATAAGGAGGGACATTCGATAGAAGCATGTTGTAAGTTCTCTTTTTTTTCACTTAAAATGGTTAAAAGTTCTTCTTTATTTTTATTAAAAAAATAAAATGAAGCTATGTTAATTTAGAGAAAGTGGTAGATAGGAGAAGATAGTGATTTTAAAAAAGGAAAACAAAGCTAAAAAAAGAAATAAAAGAGTAAAAAGTTGGTGATTGAAGTTGTGAGTTCTACATTAAGAAATCAAAAAAAGAAGAAAAACTTAAAAATACTTACTTATCTCTTTCGGTTGATGACTTACCTTAGATCTATTGCAACGATTTACCTCGCTTGAAGGTAATCAAAGTATGGTGTAAAAGATCTTCCCTATTTCCATTCTAAACTATGAAATAAAGGAGCAAGCTAAACTAATTTAGAAATGGCTATCCATCACCATAAACCGACAATGGCACTTGCAAGGGCTAGACAATTTCGAGGTTATAGGATTCACTTGGATTATCATCAAAACTAGACAGAAGAAGAGTAAGCGAAGAAGAAGATCATAAAAACGTAACTTAGAATCAATAAAGAAAAAATAGAAGAAAAGAAGGTTACTTACACCGGTGTCACTCTTAGTATAAGCTTCCCCTTATTCTCTCATGAAACTCTTCTCTCCTCTAATTTATATGAATAAATCAGAAAATTACATAAAGAGAAAAACAAAATCCTAAACTAAACTAAAGTAAAAAAAACCTAGCCTAAAGTCTATCTCTGCTCAATCATTTTATTCTTTATCGAAATTTGCAGTATTTATAGCCAAAAAAGACTAGGGAGAGGAGTATATAGATAGGGGGAGCAAATGCTTCCCCAACTGACACAACTAAGCAAAGCCTCATTTTCGCGGCAGGGATTTGGCTAATGAGCCAGATCCCGGGGGGCGCTCCTCCGTTGATCTCTGATACGCTTTTATCATCAGTCAGTTTCTCCATTTATGCTCTGAATTTGCCACTCTCTCCTTGAATTTCTTAGTTAACAAAATAAATCAAACTAAATCCGAATTAGTTGGGGAATATTTGTAATTATCTTCTCTAATCTCCATTAATCTGCACCTGCAAAAATCAGACATTAAGACAAGTAAATAATAGGGATTATTACTAAATAAGTATGGGAATGTAATAACACATATGTTGAAATTTGTGTACGATCACAAGCATGCACCAATGCCTAACCACAAAAGTATTTCGATATACTGGCGATGGATAACATGCGCCAAACCTTCTCTTGCAAGATCATGTTCATCCTTTCAGTCATTGATCATACACGTGCATTACATGTTTTCATATCATGTGTCACATTTCTACATTTATTCTTTAATAAAACTCTGCTATTTAATACATTTTCATGTTTAGTGGCGTGCAGTGTAATTAAGAAGAACAGGGAGAGACTGACAGATTTATCCAATTAAATCTAAAAGTTCAAATCAACGGGAATTGATTCAAATACAGAGGTTCTAGAAGTAATCTTATCTGAAGATCGGGTATATCATATAGGATAATACCAACTGAAATTCAAGTAAAAATAGATTTTTTTGAAAGCCCAATTGGTTGAGCTGAAGATCAAAAGATATATCATTAAATCCAAAGCAGAAACTGAATTCCAATTGGATAAAAATATAGAGGGTGAATCAACAAACAATCGGCCCCCAGATCCTGGCCCTACGACCAGGATATTGTCGCGAAAACGCGGTAAAAGCCGCATTTTCATGGCTATCTATTCAAATCTGAGGGACCATTTGCTCCCCCTATCTTTGTACTCTTACCCCTATCCTATTTCTCTTATAAATACATGCATCTTCAGAAGGTAAAGGGATGAACTACAGCAGAGAGGTTTAGTTTAGTTAGTTTAGGATTTTATTTCTTTTTCAACATAATTTTTTTTCAAGTCAGAGAGAGTTACATGAGAGAAGAAGAAAAAGAATTGTAATTAGAGTGACGCTGATGTAATCTTTCTTCAAGAGAATTGTATTGATGTGACAGCCAATATGATTCTCAGCCTTTTCTTTAATTTACTCGATCCAGTCAATTGCTGCTTTTTATTATCTCATTTTGCTTTAAATTACTTCGCATTGAATCATGGTACGTTTAATTTATAACGGAGGTAAGTCTTCTTCCTCTATCTCTTTTCTATTTTTGATTCTTAGATTAATATAACAATTTTCAAAACCAACACTTTCTCTTTTTATTTCTTTTTCTTTAAACTCGTTTTCCTTTTCTTTTTAACAACAAAGCCATCTTCTTCTTTAGATTGCTTTTAACTTAGATTACTTTTAACTATTTTTATTTTCTTTTAAAACTGAGAAAAAGAACTTTTTAAACTCATTTTTGTAAACTTAAAAGAAGAAACTTATACAAAGCTTCCATCGCAGTCTTTCCATATGGATCACGACCCGTTAGCCCTAGGCTACATAGTAGCTTTGAGGACCTAGCACTTTTCTAAACACGATATTTTTCTGTACAGGCTTGGCTTGATCAAATTTTTGGCGCCGTTGTCAGGGAGGCACAGTAAGTTTCCTTTCTTTTTGATTTACTTTAACAAATTAATTTTTATTCTTTTCTGTTTTGGTGTGCAAGGTTGATTTCTGGAAATAAAGTGCTACAGTGGACATATAGCATACCTGAGACTCTGCTTTAAAAAAACAGAGCTCAGGGAACCCGACTTTTGCCGTGAAAACGCGGCAAGAGCTGTGTTTGCGCGGTAAGGTGGGAATGACTACTAATTTGCTTTATTGCAGGTTGCTTGAATTGCAAAGTATAGTCATTTGCAGTATTTAGTTTCTTAATTCAACTTACCTTGCAAACTGTTTTAACCTCAATAATAAATTGGTCTTGTTAACTCTAAAAACGGTTTAGACTTTACAATTTAGGGCATATGATTATTTCATTTCTTTACATTACTGTTGAAAAGTACAGGAGTAAAGGTATGTATGCATAGCATGTAGCATTAGGAAACACATTTTGGGTGATATATATTGCTTGAATGTATTCATTTTGCTCGTACGAAAATGATCTAAGGGCATAACCTGTTAAACAACATAAAGTAGGGAAGTCATTACTCTTTTTTAGCCTAAAAACCATCTCCTAACTTACTAATCCAGCCTATAGACATTGGCTCTAGGGATATTTTGGACTCAAATAGGGATTGACCTAAGGGGAAAGTTGTTAGAAGTTGACTCTTACCAAATCGGTGTCAAAGGTTGGCGATTGAGGGGCGAAACCCCGAAGGCTAGTGGTTTGGCATAATTAGGTCCATTGCTTAGGCACGGATACCTCCCACTTGTCTGTCCCTACCTAGTCAATTTACTTGTGGTCAGGTTCTGCAATATACCTCTGTGGATAACCAACAATTAAGAGTCATCTAGGTCTTGGGTCTACCAGGCTAGATTTTTCTTTATTTTTTTGTTTGTTTTTTTTGTTCTTTTGAAAATAGTTTATAATTACTATTATTCTGATTATAACTCAAATCCATATTTCGCTCCAACCTCTTTCAATTAAGATATTACCAACCTGACATTATATAACTTTAACCAACCAAGTATGCCTGATTGGTATTATCCGAATCAATATATGCCCCAATCCTAGTACTATGAATAAGATTAGGATAATCATCACGACCCTTCATTGAGTCAGTAGAGATATAACTTCCCCGAGTCTTACCATCAACAATCTTACCAACAAACAGTTTCATATACTCCATATCAAGACCAACCTATAGAAGAGAAATCTTCTTCAGAAAAGAGCTTCTAAGCCTTCCTTCAGTCCACATGAAAGTGCAAATTTAATTGGACTCAATTCTCCCAACAATTCCCAAATCCAATATCCCTACTCTAATTTTCAAGTCTCACCACAACAAGAAGAACCTGTTGACTTTGAAGAGTTATGAAATCCATGATTCAAAATGAAGATTCCTTTACCCAGTCCATCGACATGATAGAAGCAAGACTTAGTCGATTGGAAAACACGCATAGGAATAAGAAAACTCTCCCTACCCAATTCTTAACTTTTCCCAATACTTCTAGCCATAATGATGAAAACAAAGAATCATGATATCTTGAAGTCTATGACAAAGATTCAATTTCACCACAAAACTTTAAACTTGACCAATAATAACCCATTGACAAATTGGTAAGTTTTCATTTCAATGAGATTGAACTTGATGATGAATGTGACATTGATTCTCAATATTGTGTGATTTAGCTTCACTTTTTGAATCTATACTAACTCTGGTATCCTACCCGATTTGGATTCAATTTCAAAGCCAACTCTGATTCTTATCCCTATAGAGTTTGAACATGAACCACCTATTTTGGATAATCACATTCAATCGTTGGGAATGAATGTAAACTTCAATTCTATGATTTGGATCAAACTCATGAACTAACTCCAACTCTCGAACCTAAACTTGATTTGAGTTTATTCCTGAGTTAGTATCGGTTCCTATTCCTTTCATTGTTCAGTGTAAATCATTCATTTTAAAAAATCACATTCGATTGTTGGACTAAGATTTAAATCAATATGACTCTGTGATGATATCCCAAGATTGGTCATAATCGAGAAAATTTTCATTCTAGGATCTTGCATGATCCTATTCATATTGGGGAGTACAAAAATATTAATAAGAAAGAGGTCATGAAAGGTAAGTTTCATGAAAATTTACAGTACCTAAATTGGGCAGAAGCGCTTGGCCCAATGAGACCACCACCGGAACCACCATCTTGAGGTTATAATTTTCCCTTGCATTTTATTCATACATTGAGGACAATGCATGAGTTAGGTGTGGGGGAGGGTTCACTAACATACTAATTTAGGTTTTTACTAATAAAAAAACTCCTTTCTTTAAAACTTTGTGAAAAAATTAATACTTTGACTTATTTTTGTAAGAAATTAAGTTAATTTTAAGGAATAAGAGGATCATATTAGCATTTCTTATACTTCATCAATATAAACTTATTAGTTTGATTTTGAGGTTAGGAAGAAAAATTTGAAAAATAATTTAGTCTTGATTTTTACCTTGATGAAATATGCATATTTTATATACTTACACATTTAGGGTTCGAAAACAAAGATTCTTATGCCTTATAAAAAATATTTACTATATAAAAAATCCTCTGATTAAGCTGGGTATTTGTGCCTCATAAAGCATAAGTACTCACACATAAAAGTTGTTCATATAGATAAAATCCTTAGTTTTTTGGCCTTATTTGCTCGATTCCTAAGTCCTTGGGGTGTTTTCTCACCCGGTGACCTAAAACCGTTCGGTTTAGGAGTCACCGACTAAGGCTCGTTACATGGGCGAATTAGAAAACCTAATAGAGCTAAGGGATGCTACCACCATAAACGTAAATATACATATAAGGTATAAGAGTTAGAGTTGAAAATCCCAAGTTAAATTTTCACAGTTGCAAGGTGCATATGACTTAGGGTAAAATAATAGACTAGATGAGAAGTACAATTTTAATCCTTACGACTTAGGATAAAATAACAGGCTAAAGTATAATTTTAATCCTTATCTTGATTGAAAATATGTTTTTGAATAAAGACTAAATTTAGAAATGATTAAGTTTTGATAATCCTATGATTATAAATTACTTGAATTTTTACATTAATATTTCAAATATTTTTTTCCTTCAAAATGTGTTTTCAAAAATACTAACACTTAGTTTTTCTTTATTTATGGATTTTGTGGGTGCGATCCATGAAAAACCCTCACGAGACAAAACTCATCCTCTAGGGGTAACCTAGAGGTTTAACAGCTTGTTACACGTGCTAAGTGTAACCGTAATTCCTATGAAAGTGCGTTAGGTTAGGTTGATTTCATTTTTTTATTTTCTCGAGGACGAGCAAAAGATAGGTGTAAGGGTGTGATTGTACTCGTTAATTACATGTTTTCATATCATATGTGTCATATTTTTACATTTATTCTTTAATAAAACTCTGTTATTTAATGTATTTTTATGTTTAGTGGCATGCAATGTAATTAAAGAAGAAAAGAGAGAGATTAACAGATTTATCCAATTAAATTCAAAAGTTCAAATCAATGGGGATCAATTCAAATCCAGAGGTTTTAAAAATAATTTTATCTGAAGACCGGGTATATCAGATGAGATAATACCAAATGAAATTCAAGTAAAAATTGATTTTTGAAAACCCAATTGGTTGAGCTAAAGATCAAATGATGTATCGTCAAATCTATAGCAGAAACTGAAATTCCAATTAGATAAAAGGATAGAGGGTGAATCAACAAAAAATCGGCCCCGAGATCCCACCCTATGAATAGGATATTACCGCGAAAACGTAGCAAAAGCCGCATTTTCACGACTATCTATTCAAATATGGGGGAGTGTTTGCTCCCCCCATCTCTGTTCTCTTACTCTATTCTATTTCTCTTATAAATACCTGCATCTTCAAAAGTCAGAGGGACGAACTCCGACAAAGGGCTTCAGTTTAGTTAGCTTAGGTTTTTATTTCTTTTTCAATATAATATTTATTTTTATTTTAAGTCAGAGAGAGTTACATGAGAGAAGAAGAAGAATTGTAATTAAAGTGACACTAATGTAATCCTCCCTCAAGAAAGTTGTATTGAAGTGACAGCCAATGTGGTTCTCAATCTTTTCTTCGATGTACTCGATCCAGTCAATTGCTATTTTTTATTATCTTATTTTGCTTTACATTACTTCGCATCGAATCATGGTACGTTTAAGTTACATTAAAGTTAAGTCTTTTTTCTTTATCTCTTTTCTATTTTTCTTTCTTAGATTAATATAACAATTTTCAAAATCAACACTTTCTCTTTTTATTTCTTTTTCCTTAAACTCCTTTTTCTTTTCTTGTTAACAACAAACCCATCTTGTTTTTTAGATTGCTTTTAACTCAGATTAGCTTTAACTATTTTTATTTTCTTTTAAAACTGAGAAAGAACTTTTTAAAGTCATTTTTGTAAACTTAAAAGAAGAAACTTACACAAAGTTTTCATCGCAGTCCCTTCCTATGGATCACGACCCGTTCACCCTAGGCTACACGGTAGCATTGAGGACCTAGCACTGTTCTAAACACGATATTTTTCTGTGCAAGTTTGGCTCGATCAGTTATCCCATTTTGTTGTGGCGTTTTTCTTAGTGTGAAATGTCCTTCTATTCTCTCATCATGGCATAGATGGAGGAAAAGATCACTTGTGTACTCTCCTCTATTCTCTGAATGGAGTACCTCGATTTTTCATCCTTTATTCTTCTCCATGTCCTTCTTCTACTCCACAAACAACTCCAAGACTTCTTTTTCGTGGTTCATAATATATAACCAATATTGCTTAGAGTAATCATCTATAAAAGATACAAAATAATGGTTATATCTAATAGATATTATCTTGATATGTCTCTAAACATCTGTGTGAATATAATCCAGATTCCCCTCAGTACAATAAGTCATGGTGCTGAATTTCACTTTGATCTTTTTTTCGATGACGCAATATTTATAAAGATCCAATTTGTAGTTTTTGGCACCTTTCAATAAATCTTTCTCTGCAAGGGCTTGCAAAGACTTTTCTCTTATATGACCGAGCCTCATATGTCAAAGCCGGGCGCAATCATCATCTTAAAAGTCGCACTTGCCTGTAACCATACTACCCTTCAAGTAGTAAAGATTATTGCGCCGAAAACACTTTAAAATTACCATCGAGCCTCTAGTCATCTTGAGAACACCATCTCTCATAGATATTTCAAGACCCAATGCTTTCAAGACACCAACAGAGATAATATTCCTTTTAAATTGAGGTACATATATCAATTCCTTTAATTCCCAGACTATCTCATTAAACATGTTAATAAAAACTGTACTTATCCCTTCCATGTTACATGGACGATTGCCATCCATGATAACAAAACGACATCTGGCTTCTCAAATATAGAAAATCAATCCCTAATGGGACACGCATGATAGGTAGCTCTTCTATCTAGTATCAACTCAGAATCACTTGAATAACCAATAGTAGGAGTAGTGGCTGAGAACAAAAATACCGTTGAGTCTGAGTCTGATCCACCTGCCTGTGACGTACTACCCAATTGGGTACTGATCACCCGTGCGAGATTTTCCTCGGTCTTTGACTCTTTTTTCTTATCTTTGATTCTTGGGCAATCAGCTTTTCAGTGCCCTAACTCTTTGCAGAAAGCACATTGGTTCCTCTTCAAATCTCTGAAATCTGCTCTGAACTTTGATCTACCACTATCGCCTTTGTGCTTCTTATTAAACTCATGTTTCTTACCGTCATCACTTCTGTAGAAATACTCTTGAAAAAAATTATTTGTCATTCATCCTTACTTTATAATTTACAAGAGCATCTGAAATATCACTGTAGTTAAGTATTTGTTTACCGTTGATCAAGGTTAAGATGAGGGTCTCGGTCCCATACTCTTCATCAGAAAGAGAATTCTAAAGAATCAACACCTTATCCTCTTCTTCGATCACCACATCTACATTAACTAGATCTGCAAGAAAATTCATGTAGTTATTCATGTGATCGTCAATGAAGAGTCCTCACTTCAACTGGAAGCGTTAAGCCTCCTCTTCAGATGCAACCAAGTCTCGATACTATTCATTGGATACTTCTTTTTGAGGTTCTCCCAAATCTTTCATGCGAAAGTCTCATACAGCACATGATACTTGATGTCTCATGTCAAACAAGACCTAATAAGGCCACACACCATCCGATTCATCTTGTCCCAATATTTCTCCAATGTCTCCTCTGCTTTTTTTCCAAACATAGAGAGTCTTTAAGGTTTGACACTGTCAGGGCATCCATCACCTAGCATCTCTACATCCCAAAATTGTTTGTGCCGTCAAACTTTATGATGTTAATCTTCGTCAGAAGATGACTCACGAATTTCAGCGATGATTGACAATTTATGGCCATATTCTTAATTGATTCCTCAAAGTAATGCGGGAAAAGATTAGTGATAATAAATCCAAAAAGAAAAAATCAGATCTTTACCTCCAACCAAAACTATAGACAGTCTCCAAAGCGATTTGCACCACTCGAACGAAACTCCTCATTGAACCCGAATAGCTCGGATGCCACTTGTTGGAATCCAAGTAACAGAGAACAGCAGCACACCAGAGAATAATCGTCAATTATATGAACATGCAAATAAAGAGAAGAAAGCAAGAACACGTAAATTTAAAGAGGCTCGGCAATTAGCTACATCCTCGGGGCAGAAGGGGAAAGAGATGTTATTAATCAATCAATTAAAGGATACGAATATTGCAGACAATACTCCTCTTTATGTAGCCAGAGAATTCTTGAAAAATAAAATCAACTAATCTGAAAATGGACCAGAAATAAATTCAGAATCCTAAAAGGAAACTGCCCAGACCCGACATCCAGTCGACCCGGCATTCGATCGCCCTCAGTGCTGTGTCGAAACTATGCTCTGTGAGGTCGATCGGGCAGTCGACCACAGTTTATGGAGAGCCAATTTGGCCGTTTTGGCTGGTCGATCGGGCGATCGACCGAGACTACTTTGCTGACCAGACTTTGGGGGTCGATTGGGCAGTCGACTGCTGACCTCCTTTTTTTTTTTTTTCCCTCATGCACGCTCTGTGCATGGCCAGTCAACCGGCTTTCTGTCTTCGGCTGCGTCTGGTCTTTTACCTTGCACCATTGAACTTCAATCTCTGCGCTATCTTCTTCGATGAGTTAAAAAACTCTACTAATAAGATTTTACACTCTCTCCTCACACATGGTCAGATTTTTTATATTGTGAATAAAGCAAAAGCAAAAATTCAAAACGGATGCTGGATAAATTTTATCAGATCCATCACAGTACTGTCGACTTGTTGGCCACCTTTTTCACCTCAAAATCACACCAGTAAACATTATCTCCTCCAATCATCCTTAGTAAATTCATGACAAGCATAAGGCTTTTTTGTTTTTCGTTAAATCAAAAAAATGCATTTCTCGACACTAGCATCCTACTCTTTTCAGCTCATCCTTTCAAATTACATGTCTATTATGATTCTGATTCAGTTAGTAGTCTAACTACTCGATAATCTATCACGTATCACAGGATATTTCACCTTTCTTGACAACAGTTTTAGTTCTTGGAAATAAGGGCATGTTTGGCTTGGAAATCGGCCCACAAAAAACTGATAATTGTCAGTTTACTGTTCTGAAAAATTGAGCTGATAATTGTCAGTTTTTCAGTTGTTTTCTCTCATTTTGAGTGGAAAAAAGAAAGGAAAACTGACGGACTTTACACACAGAAATCAGAAAATCTCAATGTTCTGAGCTATTTTCCACCAAAGAAACAGGCCCAACAGCGACAACAGCGAAAAGAAAAAGAATAATACTAGAGCCTCTCACATTTTACTTTTTGAATGTAACCTTTGTCCCATTTTGAGTCTTACTAGCCACATGGAGTAAGAGACTTTGAGTCACTGCCATGTCACTGTGCCTTCTTTTCCCTTAAAGGTTTTCGTGCACTCCCCTCTCTACTTCTTGTCTGATAACGTTTGCTGATAGCTTCCCATAATTTTTTCACAGGGACAAGAAAATCTCAGTGATAAGTCGACCCAAAACCAACCAGGGCCACGTGTTTTGTCCAAACCATGACTCACCATAGTCGCATAAAGTCTTAAGTAGCCGCCCAACCCATTATCTCACGCATTACACCCGTCACTGATGTTGATTACAAACATCACTCATTAAACCAAAATTAGTACGTAATGTGATCCCTTTTTCCTCTCAAGGAATCCTCCCAATGTTGACCATAATTAGCCACTAATCAACATTCACCTGCCATGATGCTGACCAGCTAGTGCTCTCAAGTTTCCACACATGGTTTTGACTCTCTTTAATCTAATTCTCTGCTAATTTTGCATGCTGCCCATCATTAGAAAAAGCCATTGGTTCTCTTTGACTAAATCTCACTCCAAATTGAGTTAGTCATTCTTTTTCAAGATTCATGTTCTTGAGACGTGACAGGTGTTAGGTGTTGGTGTATGCAAATAACCTGGAGGAAGGAAAATGGTCCAAACACGCAATTTTAGTGCCAGACACGATTGGTAGATGCCCACCAAGAAGTCCGGACAGGGGCGGACTCATGTGCACACTCACACTGAATTTTAAAAATATATTTAGTATTATGCAAAACTTGTAATATTTTTTTATGATATCTTATTTTTAGATTAATGTTGCTAAAATAAAGATAATTTAGAGCTTCTGCGCCAGTGGTAACTTATAAAAATATGTTTTTCGAGGTAACAAGTTCAAGTCTTAGTTGCAATGTTTTTTCTTATTTTCTCTCTTTTCTTATTACATTTACGCCCACTGAAAAATATCTTGCACCCGCCGCTGCGTCGAGAAATTAGGAAGAAATCACGCGCGTTTTCGTTAACCACGCCATTAGAGTTTTCTAGTGGTTTCTGGAGTTTTTTAACGTGCCATAAGACTAGAAGATGAAAACATAAACTCGAAGGAACTAAGATTAATGTGACTCCATCGCCCAACTTATATTTACAAAGTGACTGGGTAAAGATATCAGACGCACTATGGAAAAAAAAAAATGAACAATTATTGTCAACAGAGAATAAATATTTCTAGCCTCACTCTCTTTAAACTCACGTGTATCTCGCACATGAGACAGATTTATAGAAAAAAAACTAGTATATTCCAAAATGAATCAGCTGATGCAAAATGTATTTAATCAAAAATGGAGGGACAGGGTCAAGGTCTTGTTTGAGAAAAAAAAAAAAAAAGGTTTCTGAAACCCAAAAAAAAGAGGGCAAGATTTTCTACTTATACTCTAAAAATAGCACATGGTGCATAACAATATTAAATTAAATAATTTTCCAGGATAATCAGCGATCTAAGGATCAACTTTTTGAATGGTAGCTGGGGTATCTCAATCAGGGCTTGAAAAAGAACGCACTAAATGAAGAAATTGTTAAATGAACACCCAATTAGACTGCACAGCATGGAGGATAAGAAGCAAAGTCTACTAATTAGGTGACCATGGTAGGTGAGTGAAGACCAACCGGGAAATGGGGAGTGGCCCTATCAAAGATCTTCTACTTAATTAGTAGGTTGTTAACAATTTTGCTTAGACCTAATGCATGTGCACTGAAAATGATTAATATGAAAAAGAGAATGAGAGGATTTGGCCACCTTGTGATTCATTGTGATCCTCTTCATTAACGTTTTGACAGTAGTATAATCTGATACAATTACGATTAGACGTAGTCAGTATTTTCAAGCAGAGAGAAGATGATTTATCTACTACTGTATGTATTATTTATGTATTTTTAGTCAGGATGATGGACAACAGAGTTGAACTTTATTATATCAAGGAAGAAGAGGGGATGATAATAAGCTTCTTCAGGTTTTCTACAGTCTGAAACTCACAATGTCTCTGTATTAACGTTTTGGTAAAAGAAAAAGGAAAGAAGGAAAGAAAGAAAGAAAGAAAGAAAGAAAGAAGTGGCTACATGAGATGTTTGAGTCTGACATGTTAAAAATTGTGCTAGTGGATTGCACGCCAAGATCTAATCAATAGTGGATAATGTAGGTCACATTCGAAAAAATTTACGTCACCCTTTGACTCGAGAATTGCTTAAAGGCCCAGCCGTGACCTGGCTCCACCTCAGATCTGTTGATCCGTCGCTGTCGCCTGCTGCTCGCCTTGATGGAAGACCTAGTCTGAGTCATGTGTCACCCATGGAGATCAATTACTTTTTTCTTCTGGTTAATCACTGCACATCGGGATTCACTGTATAACCAGGGCCGCAATAGCCGGACCTATAATCTACATATGTCCACATTACGTCTTGAACTGGTGGCCTACAAGTAGAGAGCAGTGCCCTACAGCGCATGGAGGCCACATGCCCGCTAGTGGGGACACGCGGATCTATTTCTTGTTATTTGTATTAGTATTAGTATTTGCTTCTATCTAACAATCACCAATGTTTATCTACATATAGACACAGATTCCATTTGTTTTGACATCGACAGCTTCCTGCACTCGACAGCTTCAGCAATCTCAGGGATGATGTAATTGAAACCAAAAAGTAGATTACTTATCATTGAAATTACTATCATGATTACAGGCATGATTTCTTTCGATGTTAGAATGAAGTTTCAGATCGTAGAACATGGCCTTTTCCTTGTGTCTACACCAGTTTTTTGCCGATAATTCGAGGTCATATGAAAATGACACATATTGTAGTAGTTCCGCAGTTATTTGAATAGTAAGTTAGTTTCATAATGTAAGAGCGATTTTTCAACCAACAACGACCCGTGGCGTGATCTTATCCAATATAGAGAACATGGGTGATTATTGAAGACAACATCGATAAAACCAAGAAGCCAAAAAGAAGACAACCCTCTTCTCAACAATGAAGCAAAGTTCTATATTTTCAAGCTTTTCTTTACTTTCATGTTGCATTTTGCTTTGAAGAGTTAGGAGTAGCATTAATTTAAGTTTTTACTGCTCTCTTTAGCGATTTCAAACAATCTTGGCTCTGCCGGAAAACCCTCGAACAGATAAGATAGTTATAATTTAAGTGTTCACTGAATTAACTCGCAACGTATTTGTACTTGAATTGATCGTTTATATCGTATTTAGTGGAATTGTACGTGTTAGAGCCCACTTTCTTATTCCATGTTATAAGATTGTTTTGTTATTTTTGCCTGATCAATCATATATATGGGTACATCTCTTTGTGGAGTATTTAACACTTCATTTTTGTTGTTTGCAGTGTTTGTATCAGTTGTTTAGCGTAGTTAGCAATCGTGTTAAGACTCTTTTACTGTATCTAGCCGCCATTTTGCGTTCCACTGTAACTTTCAGTCTGTCACACTCTCTCATTCTGAGCCTAAATCCATCGATAATACTCCGTTCGATATTTATGGAAGGCTAGTTTCTAACGATTCTCGTTTTTACTTGATCAGAGTCTTCTGCTGAAGTTACAGCTGACATACCGAAGGCTGCACAAGCTGCCTGGACTCGTGCTGCTCATATCGGCTGAGGCATTTCAAATAGAGGCTAGAAATTTTTCAGAGTGGTAAACATATTGGCATACCCATCGAGACCCACTGCCATCATAGATGTACAAGGGAAGATGAAATCACCTAGAGGGGGTGGATAGGTGATTTCTAAAAACAATGACAAATAATGCGAAATTAAAAACAACTAATGCTATTTAGCAATACTATGAACAAATAACAAACCCACGCAATCAAAGCAATATGGCATAAGATATAAGAGGAGTGAATTGAACTGAGAAATAGAGAGAAGGCAGCAGCAAACACGAGAATATGTTTCAAGGTTCGAATCATTGCTCTATATCCCCGCCTTTACCGCAATGAAAGATTTCATTATTCTTTGATCCCGCAAGACACCAACTCTACACATTCCTATAAGAACAATCAGATCTATAAGTCCTCTTACTTGGTGCCACAACACTTACAATCATGAACCTGCAAGCTCATTCGAGGTCGCAACCTCTACAACTCTTTGAATACAATAAGTGATCTCTCCTTGATCACAAATGGCTCACAATACAATCATAAAGCAATTGAGGCTTTGAGATTGTGAGTGTGAGAAAAACTTTGAAATATATAAATTGAAAGCTCAAAGTTAGAAAACTTGTATTTGGAATTATGACTCAAAAATGATCTCTTTGAAAATCTTGTCTAAATCTGATTGTACCCCAAAATTGCATTTTTATACTCACTTTTACACATATATCCTTGATCATTCTTTTATAAATTAATGCTATTAACCCCTTTTTTGATTATGGTGTGTAGTTACTTAAATGAGAGGATAAAGATACAAGAAACTTCATTTTATCCCTTGTTGTGCGCCGAAACAACAACCACGTAGAGGAAACCCTAGATCCCAGATGCAAAATAACAGTACCACCAACAACAAATAATAAACATGCAATGAGAAGAACACAAACACCAGATTTAACGAGATTCGGCCAAATTCGCCTACGTCCTCGGGGCAAGGAAGAGAGATTTCTATTGATTTGATAATCAATACAAGTATTACAAGCATTACATTATGAAGAGAGCTCTGCCTCTCTCATATACACAAGGAAACTCTAGGAATCAATTTCCAATTTGGGCTGAATTCTAATTCAGCAAATTTTCCGAAACAGCCCGAACCCGTCTGTCGGTCGACCGGTCGGTCGACCGACCCTAGGCACGATCTGTTAAGCCACACGCATATCGGTTCATCTTCTCCCACTCTTCTTCAGTGGTTGTGCTTCGCTTCTTCTCCAGACGTAGAGTATCTTCGAGGTTAGATGCATTCAGGGCATCCATCACCTCGCACCTCCACATGCCAAAATTGTTAGTGCCATTACACTTCACCACGTCAATCCTCGGATGAGGATTCATGGTCCTCACTGATGTACTTTCTTCAATTATCTATATAACTAAATCCTCTATGTAATGCGAAAAACCAAAGGAGATAGATAAACAACTTTGATAAAGATCAGATCTTTACCTTCTCACGAAACCCTAGATGAGTTTCTGACCAGGTCTACTCCTCCAATGATTCCTTGAGCACTTCACGCGCTGTTCTGAGATCGACACACGATCCCACGAACAGTCCCAACGCTGATCTGAGATCGACACACGATCTCCACCAAATCAGCAACCAATGCCCTTTTAATCGCCAGATAATCCCACGACGAACCAGGGATGCTCTGATACCACTTATTGTGCGCCGAAACAACAACCATGTAGAGAAAACCCTAGATCCCAGATGCAAAATAGCAGTACCACCAACAACAAATAACAAACAAGTAATGAGAAGAACACAAACACCAGATTTAACGAAGTTCGGCCAATTTCGCCTACGTCCTCGGGGCAAGGAAGAGAGATTTCTATTGATTTGATAATCAATACAAGTATTACAAGCATTACATTATGAAGAGAGATTTGCCTCTCTCATATACACAAGGAAACCCTAGGAATCAGTTTGCAATTTGGGCTGAATTTCAATTCAGCAAATTTTCCGAAACAGCCCGAACCCGTCTGTCGGTCGACCGACCCTAGGCACCGGTCAACCGTGCTGGTCGACCGTGCCAAACCGAGAGTTAGGCACTTTCAGTCGGTCGACCGGGCGGTCGACCGCTACAGCCTTGTGCACGTTGGTGCACAACGGTCGACCGGGCCGGTCGACCGTGCTGCTGCAGCTGCGGCTGCTTTCTAACGGTCGACCGGGCCGGTCGACCGTGCTGCTGCTGCTACTGCTTCAAAAAAAATCTTTGGATCCTTGTCTCCTTGTCGTCGTCGACTTCCTCGACTTCCTCTCCTCTTCCTACATCCCTAATCCTATCTAACGTTGAATTTAAATTAAATTGAATCCAAAGGAGTAAAGGATTAATCTTCATCTCCTATTCAAGTTTAAATTCAGAAGATAAAGTCCTAAAATATGAAGGGGAAAAAGCCAATTCTACAAGGGAAAAGGAGGATAATTCAAATTAAATGGAGTTCAAAATCAATTCAGACTCGGATTCTGACTGTACATCTTTTCGTATTCGGATTATAACGTTTGATACAGATATTCAAATCCAATGATTTAAGATGGTAAAGAAAGAAGACTTGAAGGACTACAATTGTTATGTTTACCACTCTGTCTAATTCAGCCTTCTGATGAGTCATATTCAGCAAACAATATATCAACTTGCTGTAGAACTGAATTCCTTATTGAATTAGGAAACCTTCTAATTTGTATCTTATTATGATTAGATTTGAGGTCTATTTAAAGAGCTGAAATCTCTCTCATTGAAAAAACATCTCCACATCAGAGATCATAACTTAGGATTTTTCTTTTAGTCACTTCTCTAAATTTCTTTTGTATTTTAGTTCTATTTGCGAGAAGGAGAAGCCATTGTAATTCGAGGTGACAGATCAATATAAGGCGCTTTCCTTCTTTTCATATGTCTTTTGTTATTTACTTTATTTTTGCTTTTTCTTATTTTTATTACTTACTTTTTTTTATTTGACATGTTTACTATGAGTAGCTAGATTTTGCTCATGGCTTGCTAAGACGTCACCACCATCACATCTAATGTCTAGTAGATAACCAAATTAGATCATATACATGCCTACTCCAATTTTTATTCTTGAAGACTCATTAGGATAAGCAACTAGTTTAAACACTTTTTTATTGTTCTTCTTAATCTATACTTGATAAATATCTTGATATTTTAATGTTCAACTTTAATAAGTGTTAGGGTTAAAGATTTGCTTGTACTTTCTAATGATCTTTCTTACTTTATACTTGACCGACAATCTTGATATTGTAATGTTACATCTTGGTTAGTGCTATTTCAACCCGTATCCTAGTTTTTCTCCTATGTATCTTACTTAATTTTGTGGTAGAATATCATGTTTAGGATTTAAAGTGAAGTAATTATCTATCAAGCATTAGCATGTATGGTGGTTGATTATTAGTAAGCTGTGAACCTTTCTTTTAGTTTGTTTCTTTATCCACATACAATCCATCCCCTCTTTTTCACGTTCTTTAAACAGAGAAGATAAAAAGAAGACAATATTACCGAAAAGCTTCCATCGCATCTCTCCCTGAGGTTCGACCCGTTTATCTCTTGCTACAGCGGTTAAATTGCAAAGATTCAGAGTTTAAACCAATCACATATACTTTTCATATTCTCTGTACTCTGTTTTGTGCAATCAAAATCTCTTAAAAATCTTTGGCAAAAAAATTAACAAAAGTTCTTAGGATTTTTCTATGGTATCCCTATTTATAAAGAGTCAAAATAAAAGAGAGAAACCCAAAATAGTTGTTATTAATTAATCTAAAAAAGATAGATTAAAAATATAGTCATTTGGGTTAATCAAGCTTTAATAAGCCTGTCGATCGACCGGCCATTTGACCACCAATGGTGATATTTCTGACTGTTAAGGATAGCGGCTGGCCTGGCGGTCGCCGAATCCAATAGAGAACTCTGATATCTCAACTCAGTCGGGCAATGTTGACTAGCAGAGAGCACTGCCCTTACACGCGGTCGATCAGGTGGTCGACCGACATGCACAAGCTACACTTGTGTATATTCGTGAAAAATTGGTCAAACCGCTCGGTTGACCGACAGAGCAATCAGTTCTGCATGTCGTTCGACCAAATGGTCGGACCGACAAAGGGTCAAAATTCATATTTGAAAATATTTTGAAATCCTTTTTGATTTTTCACTAAAACATTTTAAAATCTCTATAAAAAACTAAATGTAAATAGTTGAATCAAAAATATGTGTGATCCTAGATCAACATAAAGAATATAATTTTGAACTTATTTTTGAAAATATTGAAATTCATTTTCAAGAATATTCTTTTCAAAACCATATATCAAAATTCTTTTCAAGGATTAAGAAACAAAACACAATAATTTCTTTTGTGTGTGTGTGTGAACTCATGAGCAATTCAAGCCTCTAATTGATTTTTGACAAAACTAAATCTTACACTATTTTTAAAAAGAAAAACATTTCTTCTAGAGTGCTTCAACTTGCAACTCTCTTGAACTTGACTGCATCCTTGAGTCCTAAATGTGTGTTCTTGATGCTGGAGCTCTTGGACCACTTTGTTATTAGTTTCAAAACTTATGAGTCTTTCGGAGAAGTTAAACATAATTATAATAATCTTTATAAACCTGCAACTATAAACAAATAAAAATCATTAGTACTAATAACTCATGAGTTAATCATCATCAAAATTAAGATGAAGGGTCTTTAGGCCAACAATCTCTCCATTTTTGATGATAACAAAACTCATGGAGTTATATTAAATAAAAATGGAAGAATGAAGCCCCCCTAAATCATACATATAGGAAATATGTCATTTTAGCTCAACGCAACAAGTAACGTATATATATAGGAGTGTTATCATGTAAGCACTATGCATAACATTTATGCATACAAAGATATAGAAACAGAAATTGGTATGCACAAATGGATCCTCCGTCTATCTAACCTGCATACATCCAAACAAAATGTAATGTATCATCACAATTGAGACCAAACAATCACAAGTGGCATTGGATCAACACAAAATGAAGACAACTTAACACAAGTGGCATTAAACAAATATATATGAAGTTGTAATCCAATCAAAGTACCAAATATCTCATAAATCAAATCCATATAGTACTAAATTACATAAGCCATAATCATGATGTTGACAAAGTCTCAAAGTACCAATATTACAAACTACTGCAACCCAAAGTTCACAAAGTCACAAATATTTGAGTTATTACAAAACTAAAATACTAAAGCATAAAAATAACTCCTAAAATCTCTAGATCTCCAGCTTCTTTTCCCCTTTTTTGTCAACATCAAAAATGTGGAAAATATGAAGCAGCTCACTCATCCGAGATGATATCCTTGTCGGCGGTGTAAAGTGGATCATCGGGCTCATCAATGACTGGACGTTACATGCCAACAAGCTCTGTTGGCACAACCCAGAGCACGAAAGGTGGACTCTCAGCAAGAAGTGATCGAGTATAACCAAAAGGCATGGGCTGAGGCCACTCATGCTGAGCAAAGGAATCATCTACCCAAGCTTGATAATAATGATATGATGAACAAACATAAGAAAGTGTGTCTCGAAACTCTTCCTATGAGCCAAAATCTTCGCTGTGTCCTCTGAGTGTTTTAGGGATATAGCAGTCATCTGGTTCATCAGGGCAGAGTATGGATCTGTAGGAGATGAAGAGGAATCAGAAGCAAACTGAGGTGGAAGATGATAAGGAGGGGGCAGAGCATGCGCAAGAGTGCCGAATTGCATCCTTTTCGGGTGGGTATGATCAATATCAATAGAAGGAGGATACGCAGTCTTGCTAGAGAAATCAATTTTGAAATATTTGAGCAAGTGAGTAAGAATCATTCTGTAAAGGAGATTCTTACTCAGAATCATGAGGTGCTGAGATAACATGAAGTCAATGATAAGTTTTGGGATATTGACTCTAATACCTTTCAGAAGGGAATAGATGAGAAGTTGAGAACTACCCCGATCATGGCTATACTCACCCAATTTTGGAAGAGGATTGAAAAATACAATCTTAACGAGAACTTGGGCAGTGAGTGTATATTACTTCACCTCCTCATTCTTCACTAAGCCTATTATTATCATCGTGAACTAATTGGGAGGCGGTGAGAGCAGTCTCACCATCAGAAAATTTAAAGTCATCAAAATCAAGATTGAAGATATCGGTACCCTCACACGATAAGTGAAGATTCTAGCGAATCATTTAAGAGAGATGCCAATGTCAACATTTTTGACATGAGAGTGGATAATATTTTCTCAAATGGATAAATTAGAATAAACATATAGATGATATTGGGATACACTTGCTCTTTGACGGTCACAAAAAATTCTAACGAATTGGCTCTAAGGATTTGAGCAAGTTTAAGGTGCTCAATGTCGGTGAGCACCACTGTTCTCCATAAAATAATTTGCTTTTTGCAGAGGATGAAATGCTTGAATTTAGCATTCTCTGAAACAAAAGGACCATGGGAAGTAGATTTAGACCTAGAGTCTGATTTCTTAGATTTTTTGGGGTTATCATGCTTTGCTCTCTTTGAAGACATGATGAAGGACAGA
Organism: Agave tequilana; assembly: GCA_038442645.1. Lineage (NCBI taxonomy): Eukaryota > Viridiplantae > Streptophyta > Magnoliopsida > Asparagales > Asparagaceae > Agave > Agave tequilana. The sequence continues at coordinate 53,790 of JAVJIF010005423.1, forward strand.
AATTGATGGAAAAATTAAAAGTAAAAACAGATGGAATTGAAAGAGAAAGAAATTGAAGAAATATACCAAATATAAGTAGAAAATACCTCCACAAATCAACTCTAAATGATGAACCTAGGTGCAATTGAAAATTTTTAAACAAATTTGATGAGAGATGGAAGAATATTAGAGAAGAAATAGATGGGTTTGGGTGAAAGGTCGACAGAGGAGAAAGAAGAGAAGAATGAGTCCAGGGTTTTGGAAAAATAGCCACAAATATACTTAAACTGACTATCGGTCAACCAGGCGGTCGACTGACCCTAATGTTCTGCAGTTCAATGCAGTCGATTGCACAATCGGCTGACAAAACCCGAGATCCTGTACCCTCAGTAGGTCGATCATGCAGTCAATCGGGATGAGAAACAAGCCTTTCTCAGTGCTCGATCGACCATATGGTCGACTGGGGTTGCTCCAAACTCAAAAATTTTGAATATTTTGAAATTGAAAAAAAGATTTTTATTGAAAACCAGTTTAAGGAATCTTGTAAAATCCTAATTAATAGATAAATATATTTTACAAGGTTATTTAGTCTAGTAAAAATTCATAAGAAATATTTGCGTAAATAATTTGTTCAAAAATGTTATAAAAACACAAAAAAATATACTTATATTTAAAAAATAAATTAAGCCTTTCAAAATTATGAAAAAAAGCTGTATACTCTTGACAGGCTCTGAACTGTTCTTCATCATTGTCTAGACTAAAAGTGGAGGAATACAATTGGTTTCTTATTTTTATACTTAATAAATGAGATAAATATATCATATAAAAATTTTCAAGAATCCATATATATGTTTATATAGAATACAGGCATATATGATAACTAATACATTCATAGGCATAAATCATGATAAACACAAATAGAGTCTGTGTTATCATCATGTATGCATTCTATATAAACAACATTAAATCATATCAATTGAAATTGAAACATATTATGATATGATAAATAATTTAAATCATCAAAAATTGTCTAAAATCACACTGGTACACATGGATGAAAGTAGTCAATCAACTCATCATATTTAGGCATGGATAATATGTATAGAGTTTTGTAACACCCATTCCCGGAATACGTACTCAGCTATGTGTTCTAATTTTTTTATCATATTTTTCTATTTATCTCCAAAATTTATTTTTATTTTATGATTATTTATATCATCGTTTGGCATCGGTTCTGGAGTTTCAGACTCAGAGTCAGCCCTAATCTGAACCGGGGACCCGATCCCAGTGTACTGCTCAATTTGATCTTTTTGGTAGTCATATTTGATCAATTTTAGTTCCAAACATTATTTTTCAATATTTTAGATTTTTCATGATTTTTTAAAATTTTTCTGAATTATTCTGCAAAATCTTCAAAATGGATATCGACTGGTATCGTCAATCGATTCTCAAATTTTTAATTTTTAATTGGAGTTGCATCTTTTGAAACTTCTTTCACATTGTTTCTCAAGATTGAATTTTCTATCCTGATGCATTTTTGAAAATATTTCTGAATTTATTGAAACTCGACCGGGTTTGGTGCCGACTGGTACCGCCGGTTGATTTCAAGATTTTTTATTTGAAAATGGGATTGAATTTATAAAATCTAATTTTGAAAATACACGTAGAGGGGGGGGGGTGAATAGGTGTATGGCTAATCTAATGACAAATAATGCAGAATTAAAAACTAAATGCAGCACACCAAGTGTAACCAAAGAGTGTAGCCGAATTTCCGGTGACGGGCTCTGGACTATCTCCTCTAAATTTCTCTAAATAAGAGTTAAGTTGTATATGAAGCTCTCTTGGTTTAACACTAGTGAGACACACAATCAATATCAAGCATATAAGATATGAACAATATGATGCAATGCAAGATATAAAAGAGAGAGAGTTTAGAGATAGTGGATCAATCGCAAACACCGAGATACGTTTCGAGGTTCGAGCCACTACTCTACATCCCCGCCTTCACACAGAAGGATTTTCACTATATGCCCACACAGGACCTCCCACACAAGGAACCTCCACTGAGAATTTGGCAAATACAACTAGGAGTACATAACTCCTCTCTCCAACAAACACAACCTCTACACAAGAGGCAAGGCACAATAACAATCACTTATCACTAGAGGGATAAGGCACTAAACCAAACAACAACAATCATCTTTACACTTAGAGGGATACCAACAAACTCAAATTCCTCCACAATCACCTCTACACAAGAGGGATACCCACAAACTAAAAGCAAAGAGATTACAAACTTGGTGGTCTCAATACACCACAAACTAATTTTTCCACAAAACAAAGATCCTATAGATAGGATAGAGATGATAGCTCCAGTGTGAGAAAAGTGTTTGGAAATGAAAACAACAAAGAAAAAATCTTGGGAAAAGTACTAGATAGATATTGAAATAAAGATCTAAAAATCAATCTCCCAAAGACTCTCTTTTTCTTTGATTTTCCAACACTTTAAAACAAATAAAAGATAAATCTTTTAGCCCAAAAACTCTTGAAAACTTGTTGCTAAAACACTTAAGAAGTTGGGAAAATTTGCTTAAATTTCTTGATGAAAACTGCTCAAGGGATGGGTATTTATAACCCATTCCAAAAACTAGCCGTTGGCAATCTGGAAAAGCCAGATTTGATCTTCCGGTCGACCGGCCGGTCGAAGACCAACGTCATATTTCTGATCGTTGTGCCTCCGGTCGACCAGGCCAAGCCATCGGTCGACCGCCCGGTCGACCGGCCAGCACCCGAGAGTGGGGTGCTTTCAGTCGGTCGACCGCACGGTTGACCGGCCGTTGAGGCTGGCCTTTATGCACGTCTCTGTTGGCCCAAAGGCCATTAGCCCGACATTTTGATGATAAAAAACCATATTTAGTTATGTTTTAACAATTTTGTTTAAATGAGTTTCAGGTTAAAAATCCTAGTTTAGTTGACGGCTCTAACACAAGACTCACACTTTTGGAAGCCGCAAAGATTTGGATCCCAGAGCCAAGCACATAGGAGAGCTCCAGGATCAAATAAGATTGAAGACAAATTCAAGATTTGTATTTTTATTTTAGTTAAGATTTTTAGTTCATTTTGTCAAAACCTAGATGATAGAGGTAGATTATTTTGGGATTGTCACACACACACACTTTTCATATTGATTCATGCCTACAAACCAATTTTCATATCAAGATTTCTAACCTAGCTTTGGAAAATCAAAGTTTGGAAAAATCATTTTGGAAAAACAAGTTTTTGGAAAAACAGTTTTTGTTTGGAAAAAGGATTTCTATCAAAATTAAGTTCAAACATTTTTAGTGTTGATCTATGATCACACTCTGGTATTTATAAGTCTAGAACTTCATTTTGTATATTCCCAAATTCAAAGAATTTAACCAAAAATTTACTTCTTTAAAATAGCCTGGGAAAAACAGTTTTTGGCCTAGTCCGGTCGACCCGGTCGGTCGACCGACATGCACACTGTGCATGTCCGGATTTCGGTCGACCGAGACAGTCGACCGGGAGCAATTACCTGCTCTCTGTTTTTCCCCGGTCGACCGGACCGGTCGACTGACAGAGAGTTTCACTCTCTGGTTGAGACCTCGATCGACCGTCCCGGTCGACCGGCTTCTCAACGGTCGGGAATCCGACCGTTGACGGTCGACCGGCCCGGTCGACCGTCTTCAGTCAGAAAGTTCTGACAGATTCCAACAGCTATATTTTTCTGACCAGTTTTGTGTTGGGTTTCTCCCCAACGACTCTATTGACCTTTGTAAGTCATTTTTCATCCCCTATAAATAGTGGGAGGTTTCTTCAACCATTTACACAAGATTTACAAGCAAAAATCAAAGTTTTCAAAAGCTTAGCCTTTAGCAAAAGATTTTCAATTGAGCCAAAATTTCCAACCCTTTTCTTGAAGCAATCCTCTACTTCTCTCTAGTCTTTGTGCACTACACAATCCCAAAGTATCATCTCATCATCTTGGTTATAGGGTTGTGCAAGTGAGCATCTTTGTTTGTGATCAAGTGTTCGATCACCATTCTACATTGTGAGAAGTTGTAGAGGCATCGGCCTCAAGCGAGCAAGTGTTGCTCCGAGTTGGTGTTGCGGCACCGAGAGAGATAGGACAAGTGTGTCCTTGTATTGACGATCCAGTGGGATCACCAATAGTGAAAATCCTTCGTGTGTCGAAGGCGGGGACGTAGAGCGTGGCTCGAACCTCAGAAAAATCTTCGTGTTTGCGATTGTCCACTTTTCTCTAAACTCTATCTCTCTTTTACTTGTTCTATTAATTGCCTATTTACTTGCAAGTTCTTTTAATTGTGCTTATTGCTTAAATAGTTTTTAAATCCGCAATATTTGACCATTAGTATAGCCATCTCCTATTCACCCCCCTCTAGGTGATTTCAGTCTCGTGCACATCAGTCGACCGACCACTGGTCTGGTCGACTGCCAGCTGATCCGGCTGGGGATTTTAGGGATTAAAAACTTGTCTTTTTAACTTCCATAAAATCCAATAAAAACACATAATTTTCACAAAAATAAGTTCTTATAAGATCTTTGAATACCAAACATGTGTGACCAAAAATCAGCACATATTACAAACTATTTGAACCATTTTTATGATATTGAAATTTAGCCTTTAAACAAAAACGGTATTTTTCAAAAACCAAACTTTGAAATGGAAAACCGTTTTCACAAAACTCATGTATATACAAAAACATGATATTGAAACAATTTTGAAGCATATTGTATATGGTTAGAATCCAATATACATGTAAGATATATATCTATGTTTTTGACGTAAAATCTAAAATAGGTTTAACCAAAAACAAAACTTAAACTTTTGTGCGTGTGTGAATTTGAGCATATCAATACTATCTAATCTTTACACAAAATCTAAACACAATCTTAAACTAAATAAACCGAGGTCTTCTTGTAGAACTCCTTCTCCAAGTTGACTCAATCCAAACACGATCCAACGAGCTTGACTCCAACTGAGTGCTAGATGCGATCTTAACGCGCGAGCTCTTGAATCTACATGTGTTAGCTCCAAAACTCATTTGTTGAAGCCAAACACCTAGTAAGATCTTGATCAAATATCTGAAACTAATTAAGCACAAGATCATTAGTAAACTATAACTACATGAGTTAATCATCCGTAAAACTAGAGTGATGGGCCTCTAGGCCAACAATCTCCCCCTTTTTGATGATGACAAAACTCATAGAGTTATCTATGCTTGGATTAAAGTTAAGCTTCATAGAAGCTCCTCCTTAACTCATGTATAGCGATAAATATAAAGATATTCAATGAATGCTCATAAACTAAACAACACATATATGCATAAATGGAAATAAACATGCATAAACTCACAAATTCTTTTCCCTCTTTTGCATAAATAAGGAAATGAAAAACATGCAAATATAAATTCTCCAAATACTTCTCCCTTTTTTTGTCAATTCATCAACAAAAGGGCAAAAACAATTCAAACAATAAAGATATATATGCGATATACAGTCATGAAGAGGAGAGACGCAAAGTTGACTCCCCCTACATACATGCATTTATGTGAAAAGAGATGACAAGACCCTAAACACATAAAGCATAATATACAATGTATAAGTGGAGATGTTAAATTCCCCCTACACACGTGTACTACATACCAAAGAGAGGTCAATCACTTCAATATGAAAAGTACACTCAACCTGAATCTATATATAGAGAAGATGTTAAGCTTCCCTTGCATATAAGCAATACATATCAAAATATTATGAACCTTTTTAAAACAATTTATGATATTTGATACAAATAGAAAATGAAACATTGTACGTTTTGATACCAATTGAAATATATATTGTAAATTTTGATACTAATTGAAAGTAAAAACAAATTTTTTTGGTAAACACAACTCATTTGGTAATAAGGATATCAACTTGAGAATAATACCAATTTAAGATTATTGATACCAATATTGAAAATATTAGCATATATCAAAATAAAGTATTTTTCATCATAAAGAATGAGAGTAAGATACCAATTGAAAATAAAATCGATTAAAAGATAAAACACGAATTTTTCTCTCCCTTTATGAAATACTAATAAAAACAATGCATAAGCTTGTATAAGATACCAATTGAAAGATAATTGACATTAAGGAGTAAATCAAGCTTAGCATTAACATAATTTGTACTTTAAGATGTAAAGATATTGTAAGCACAATCAAATCATATATATATGTGTGTGTGTATGAAAATGGAAATACCAATCAAAATTGATACTATTTGAAATTTAAAGCATACATATATAAGACACAAATATGAGTATACAAACATAAAAAATATCAATTGTGATACCAATTGAAATATAATGAGGATCAAGTGTATAACTCATACCTACCACCCTTTTCATGCGCATATTTAAATAGATTTTCAATATTGAGCAAACAAGGCATGGTCGCCCATCCAGCCGCCCTTGGAAGGAAGGGGTTTTCAAAAATATGAATTTGAAAATAATTTTAGCATAATTAAAAACTCTTCTAAAATGAAAAATTACGAACTAGTTTTATGATAATCTTGTAAACTAGTACGAAGCCTTTCAAGTAAGAAATAAACATGAATGAATCCATGAAAATATGAAATCATCAAAACTAAATAGGCTTCAAGGTATATGTATGTTTAGTTAAAACTAAAAGTATACATACATATTCCAAATACAAATGAGTCCATAATAGAATTTGCATGAGAAGCAAGTAACTCAAGGGTATACATGTATATCTAAAGTTTTAAATAAAATTAACATATACATGAAGCTAAACACATATATGTGAAAACCTGTACAAAAATAGGGAATACTAGTTAAAATATAAGAATCATCAAAACTAGGCTATATAAGTACATCTAATGGGTACAAATGAGCAATTAAGCACAAACTTATAGTAATCAAATGTGGCTCATTAGTTGTATATGTATAAACACAAGTTTTATTGAAAACTACATCTAAATAAAGTAATCAAAACATGAAGCACAAAAGAAAACATAAACCAATATGATCATTATGTAAATGCACATGTTTTAGAATTAGGATATACACAATAGTTAAACTAAAGTGAGAACACAAAAATAATGGTCCATAAAAATATGGGTGTATCTCAAATACTACATATGTATATCACAAGTCTAATTATCATGGCATTTAACATAATAATCATGAAAAACATGAAAACCAATACATTCTAAAAACCAATAATATGAGAGCATGTAAACTAAATGGGAGTTAGAAATAGTTACCAAAACCATTAGGCTTAATATCTAGATCTCCAAACCATGGTGGTCCTCCCACCAGTCTCCCATAAAAGTGATGCATCCAAAATTGTCACCATTTAGCTCGAAACGCATCCATCATCAAGGCACCAACAACCTCACGTTAAGCGAGAGCCTACACCTATATCAAATACAATAGGGGTGGATTTTGGTAACCATACCTTATTGGGTCCATGGGGGTTAGCACCTTCCTAACCCAAATAAACTTGTTTGCAAAATTTGAATTATTTAATCTATCATAACAAAATTTTACAAGGTGGCCCTTACGTCCACAATGTGTACAAGTGTACACATGAGCATACATAGAATCATGTGTGTGAGCATGATAAGCATGTGTATGCCATGGTTTGTGTGCATGCATATGAGGAGCATGTTTCTTGCGAAACATGCATTCTAACCGTGTGTGGTTCATGACACATTGGCTCAAAGTGGAGCCCAAACAATCAACACTCTTCTTTAACATATTTATATCATTTTCAACATTGCAAGTAGAAGTGGAGCATGCAATATGTTTGTTAATAGAAGATGAATCTATAATAGTATGACAAACATGGGTAGACAAATAATTTTTCAAAGATTTATTTTCTTTTGAAACAATTTCCAATTCTTTTGAAATTAAAGCAATTTTTATTTTCAAAGAATTGTTTTCTTTTAAAACAATTCAAGTTTTGAAGACAAAACCTCATTTTTCTTCAAAACATCATTACAATCATTTTTATTTTTTAAAATTTCATTTTCCTTAAGGGTAAGGTCAAGTTGAGATTTCAATGAGTCCCTTTCATTTGAAATCTCATCTCTCTTGTGCAAAGTCATATTAAGTTTTGAAAACAAATCCTTATTTTCTTATTTTATTTTGAGACTTTTCTTTTTCAAAACTTTATATTTCTCATTCCCTTGTCAGTTATAAAATATTTTCTTATATTTCTCATTCCCTTGAAAGCAAAGTCATAGAAAGTTATTTCCTATTATGTGAAGAGAAAATAGGGTGTAACTGATCAATTTCGCAGTTGTCAGTTATAATAGAAACGCGGGTCTCGCGATGGACGCGGATCTCACTCTGATATTGAGACGCGGAGCTCACAGGCTTGTGTCTGTATTAGAACGTGGAGCTCATAGTCTAGCATTGAAGTTGAAATATGACGCTATGCAGGCTTGCATTTTCATGTTAAAATGCGACCCTGAAGTCCGTATTTTGAAGAGCAGAATAACTATCGCATTTGGTACAGAACGCGATCTTCCCGTCGTATTGTTGATGAAGTCCGCGTTTGAGGTTGGAACGCTACTCTGATTGAGATCCGCGTTTGCAGTTGGAAGCTAGGTCCGCATTTGCAGTTGGATGCTAGACAAGCTGAGGTCCATGTCTGAGTTGAGGTTTGCGTCTGTGGTTAGAATGCGACCTCCACATTTGACAATGGACATGAGGTTCGTGTTTGGGTTGAAATGCGACCCTCACGTTTAGCATGAGGCCTTCGTCTGAGGCTTATTCTTCAGTAATTTTTAGACAGCCTACAAACTTAGGCTAGAGTTTTCCTTCTTTTGTTTATTTATTTGTTTGTTTTTATTTTTGACATTTCTTGTGTGATATGAATTATAATTATAATTTTTTCAATGCTTATACTGATCCATACTTCACCCTTACCTCTTTTAACTTGGATAACACCAATCTGGTATTACATAATTTTAACCAATGAAGTAAGCCGGATTTGGTTTTATTCGAATCAACATATGCCCCAACCCCAATATTATTAAGAAAGATTAGAGTAGTCATCACCACTCTTCACCGAGTCAGCGGTATACAATTACCCCACATCATATGATCAACCACCTTACAAACATTCAACCCATATACTTTTTTTCTAGAACAACCAATAGAGGAAAAATCTAATTTCAAAAAGAGGATGGAAGCCTTAAACAAAAAAAATTCTAAAAGTCTCTCATGAGTCTGAGCGACAAGTTTAAAACATGAAGCACTCACAATCCCATCAAAATTTTCAAATCCAAGGTCCTTACTCCATTTTTAAAGTCTTACCACAACAAGAAGAACCTACTGACTTAGAAAAGAGTATAAAATCCATGATTCAGTCCCAAAATGATTACATTCAATCCCAAAATGATTCCTTTAATAGGTTTGGAAGTATAAATGGGTCATTTGGTCAACACAATTAATGATAGGAATGAGAAAACTTTCCCTACCCAATTTTTGACCATTCCCGATTCCTCTAGCCTTATTGATAGGAACCAAGAATCATGGTGTCTTGGAGACTTTAACCAAGATTCAATTTTCTCGCACTAACTTGAACTTGACCAATCCCAAACTTTTGACGAATTGGCAAGTTTTCGCTTCAAAACAATTGGACTTGATTTTTTATATGAACCCGATCCACCACTTGGTGATTCCGTTTCAGTTTTTGAATCTATGTTGACTCCAGTGTGCTTACCCGATTTGGACCCATTTTCTGAGCCAACACTGAGTCCTATACTTGTAAAGCTTGAAATTGAACCACTGATTTTTGATAGGCACATTTCATTGATGGGAAAAGAAAGTGAATTTTAATTTTTGATTTGGATTCAACTGTTGAACCAAAACTGACTCTTGAACCAAAACTTAATTTAAGTCATATTCTCGAGTGAGTATTGGTTACCGAACCTTTTATTCTTGAGCCCAAGACAATAATTCCATCACGTCACATTCTTTTGTTGGACCAAGTTATAGACCATAATGACTTCGAGATGATATTCCATGATTGGTCATATAACCGGGATGATTTTAATGTTAGGATTGTGCATGATCCTATTCAACTTAAGGGTAATAACGTTATAAATAGGAAAGAGATCATCAAAGGTGGGTTCTTTAAAAATCCACATTATTTAGATTGGACAGCAACGCTTAGCCCAATCCGACCTCCATCGGAACCGTCACCTTGAGATAACATTTTCCTTCCCTTTCTTCTTTATCATGCATATATGCATTCATTCATACATTAAGGACAATGCATGAGATAGGTGTGGGGAGGATTCTAATATAACATAGGTTTTCTTTTTATAAAACAAAATATTTTCTTTGCTTTTAAAAACTTTTGAAAAGAAAAACAATATTTTGACCCATTTTTTGTAAGAAATTAAGTTAATTTTAAGGAATAAGAGAACCGTAATTAGGATTTCTTTTACTTGGTCAAAATAAAATTATTTGTTTGATTTCTAAGGTTAGGAAGAAATATGAAAAAGTAATTTAGTCTTGATTTTTTACTTTGATGAAATATACATACTTTACACACTTACATACTTAGAGTTCTAAAATAAATATTCTCATGCCTAATAAAAAAATAAAAAGAAAGAAAGAAAAAATATATTATACTAAAAATCTTCTGATTAAGCTGGGTATTTGTGCCTAATAAAGCATAGGTGAATTCAGCCCTAAAAGTGGTCCATATAATTAATAAAATCATTTATTTGTGACCTTGTTTGCTTGAATCCTTAAGTCCTTGGGATGTTTTCTCACCCGGTACCCTAAGACCATCCAGTTTGGGAGTCACCAACTAAAGACTCATTACATGGGCGAATTAAAAAGCCTAATAGAACTAAGAGATATTACTGTCAAAATATGCAAAAATAAGGCATAAGAGTTAGAGTTGAAGAACCCTTAGTCAAATATTCATGGTTACAAGGTGCATATGACTTAGGGTAAAATAATAGACTAGATGAGAAATGCAGTTTTAACTCCTTACCTTAATTGATAACATGTTTTTGAATAGAGACTAAGTTTAGGAATGAAAAATTTTGTTTTCCTATACCTTATAGATTACTTGAATTTTTGCAAAAAGTACTTCAAATATGTTTTTCCCTTTATCAAAATGTGTTCTCAAAATACTAATACTTTGTTTCTCTTTCTTTATGAATTTTGTGGGTGTAATTCACTAAAAATTTTCACGAGATAAAACTCGTCCTCTAAGAGTAACCTAGAGGTTTAATGGATTGTTGCACATGCTAAGTGCAACCGTAATTCCCATGAAAGTGAGTTAGATTAGGTTAGCTTTGTTTTTTCTTTTATTTGTTTTGGTTGAGGACGAACAAAAGGTAGGTGTAGGGTTGTGATTGTACACATATATTGTATTATCTATTATTACATTCCTATATTTATCTTGTAATAAACTCTGCTATTTACTAGTCTTAATATCTAATTTGTGCATGTGATAATTAATGGAGAATGAGAGAATAATCCCAAATTTAGTCCAACTAAATCTGATTTTGAGGATTGGTGCATATATTCTGAAGATTCCAATACCAAACTGCAAATCTAAGTGGATAATATGAGATAACAGAGAAGATAATCTCAAATATATCTCATTTAATTCAGATTTATATAGATTTATTTGGTTAGCTTGAAGAATCAACGGGACATTGTCAAAATCCAGAGATCCAAAAGAGGATTATTAGAAGATCTTTTCTTTTGGGCAAGCGATTTTATCGATATCTTTAACTTTATTTCTAACCTTATCAGAAGATCTTTTCCGTTGGGCCAGCGATTTGGTCTCATCCTCAAGCGCGCTCTCCCTCCCTATTTCTCCTATAAATATCACCATATATAGAAGGCAAAAGTCCAACCACTTAGCGGAGAGTTTAGAATAGATTTTTCGTTCTAGGTTTTAACTTAGATTTTTGTTTCTATTTTAATGTAATTTTCTGTTTCTTTGTAAGCTCAGGTTAGAGAGAGATTCATGTTAAAAAGAAAGAGTTGTATTAAGAGTGACACCATTGTAACCTTTTTTGCTTTTTTTCATCGCTTCTTGATTTAAATCAAAAGCTTACTTTTTTTTTCTTATTTTTACTTTACTTGCATCTCGATGACTTGTAAATACAAGTGAATTCTATAGCCTCGAATCTGCCTTGCTCTGGTAAGTGCCATTGATGGCTTATGGTGATGGATAACTATTTCTGTATTATTTTATGCTTACACTTTTATTTGATAGCTTAGATTAAGAATGGGAAAGATCCTATATGCTATGCTTTGATCATTTTCAAGCTAAGTTAAATTATTGCAACGGATCTAAGATAACCAAGCGAGAAGAGATAAGTAAGTATTTTTTTAGTTCTTTCTTTTTTATTTCTTAGGTTAGAAACGCACTTCTTCTTTCTTTATTCTTCCTTTTTTTAGCTTAGTTTAGATACACACAAAAAACATCAACAATATCACCTTCTTTTCTTCTTTTTTTCCTACTAACACTTCTCTTTTCTTTTTAAGAAACTAAAAAGAAATCTTTAACCGATCTAGTAACTTAGAAAAGCACTTACCTAAATGCTTCTATCACAGTCTCTCCTTGTGGATCACAACCTGCATAGCCACTTGCTATAGCGATAGAATTGATCAACCTTACACTATCTATTATCAATTCCTAAACTTCACTTTTCTGTGCAAGTTCAACCTTGAACAATTTTGACATTTTCTTTGCTTTTGAAATCTTTTTGAAAAGAAAAATACAATTTGCACCCATTTTTTGTAAGAAATTAAGTTAATTTTAAGGAATATGAGAATCATAATTAGGATTACTTGGTCAAAATAAGATTATTTCTTTGATTTCTAGGGTTGAAAGAAAAATTAGAAAAATAATTTAGTCTTGATTTTTTACCTTGATGAAATATGCATGCTTTATACACTTACACACTTAGGGTTCTAAAACAACGATTCCTATACCTTATAAAGAAACAAAAAAAGAAAAAAAATAATATATATTAAAATCCTCTGATTAAGCTGGGTATTTGTGCCTCATGAAGAATAAATATTCATACCTAAAAGTGGTCCATATTACAAATAAAATCTCTTAGTTTTGTGTTCTGGTTTGCTTGAGTCTTTAAAACCCTTGGGGTATTTTCACCCGGTGCCCTAAAACTGTCCGATTTGAAAGTCACGGGCCAAGGCTCGTTACATGGGTGAATTAGAAAGCCTAATAGAACTAAAAAATATTACTGCTAAAGTATGTAAAAATAAGGCATAAGAGTTAGAGTTGAAGAATCCTTAGTCAAACATTCACTGTCATAAAGATGCATATGACTTAGGGTAAAATAATAGACTAGATGAGAAATACATTTTGACTTTGATTGAGTTTCGACCTGCACAAAAAATATATAATTTCAGAATTTAAGAATAGAATGTGCAAGTACTCAATACTACCACTATAGCGAGTAGCTATGCGGGTCGTGATCTGCAAGGAGAGGCTAGCGATGGAAGCTTTTAAGTAAGTTCGTTTCTTTTTAAATTATAAAGAAAGTTAAACTTCTTCTTTTAGTTCTTGAAAAGAAAAACAAAATAAGTTATATTAGATTGTGAAAGTGGTAGATAGAAAGATATGATGATTTTGAAAAATAGAAAACTAAGTTAAAAAAATATATAAAGAGTGAATAAAAGTGTTGGGAGATTGTGGTGATCTAAACTAAAGAATTAAAAGAAAGAAACTAAAAATTACTTACCTCTTCAGTGCTCATATACCTTGGATCTGTCGCTACGACTTACCTAGTTTTAGAAGGCGATCAAGCATGGCGTGTAGGATCTTCCCCGTTCCTGATCTACACTACGAATAAAAAAGAAGCTAAACTAGCAAAGGAATGGTTGTTCACCATAGGCCATCAAGGGCACCTGCAATGGTGAAGCAATCTCGAAGCTATCAAATTCAATTGGATTACAAACACATAAGAGGAAAGTAAATGAAAACAAGAGTAAAGAAGAAAAAGAAACTTCGATTCGATTCATATAACAAAGAAAGGAAAGACTTACTTATACCGGTGTCACCCTCAGTACAATCTTGCTCTCATTCCTCCATAAAACTCGTCTCTCCTCTCAGTTACATAAAGAAAAATAAAAATTACATTAAAGGAAAAATAAAAACATATACTAAAAAGAATAAAAAACTGGCCTAAGAATGTATCTCTGATAACACAGTATTTATAGGCAAAACCAAATGGGAGAGAGCGTATGAAGAAAGGAGGAGCAAACGCTCCCCCAACCACTTCAACAATGCCGCATAAATGCTACTTTGGCCACATTTTTGTGCCCTGGGTGTGGCCAGGTGGCCACACTCGGAGGTGAAGGTCCCTGGCTTCGTGATATGCGTTTATCTTTTACTGGATTTTCAGATTTTGGTCCTGGATTTGACTAAACCTTCTTTGATCTTCCGCTTTAACCAATTAATTTCTAAAGATCTGTTTTAATCGCTTATTCAACTGGTTTTATCTTCTCTAATTTCCCCTAATCTGCCCTGAACTTTGATTTGAATTAATTCTGATTCAAATCAGAATTTTGATGGACTTTTGGGTTTGTTTCTCTTCCTTCTCCTTTAGTAAAGGCCTGCATATAAATTAGACAACAAATAGAATTAAACACAGAGTTTATTATATAATAAATATGAGAATGTGACAATAAATATGCAGTATCAGTGACTGATTATGCCCCTATACCTATCTTTTGTCATCCTCGAGCAAAATAACAAAACTAAACCAAAGATTATTACACCACTTTCGCAGGTCACGCGATTACAATGAGCATGTGCAACAAGCTCTTAAACCTCTAGATTCACCCTAGAGGACGAGTTTTGGCTCGTGAGGATTTTCAGTGGATTACACCCACAAAATCCATAAAAAAAGAGAAACAAAGTGTTAGTATTTTGAAAACACATTTTGAAAGAGAAAAATATTTGAAGTATTATTGTAAGAATTAAGTAATTTATAAGTTATAGAAAAACTGAATTTTTTATTCTTAAGCATAGTCTTTATTCAAAAACATGTTATCAATCATGGCAAGGAGTCAAACTATTTTTCTCATCTAGTCTATTATTTACGCTAAGTTATATGCATCTTTGTAACCGTAAAATTTTGACTCAGGGTTCTTTAACTCTTAACTCTTATGCCTTATTATTTTTTTCCTTTATTTTTATATTTTTTTTACTGATATTATTTCTGAGTTCTATTAGGCTTTCTAATCTGGCCATGTAACGAGCCTTTAATCGGTGACTCCCAAACCAAATGATCTTAGGGCACTGGGTGAGAAAACAGCCCGAGGACTTAAGAACTCGAGCAAACAAGGCCACAAAACTAAAGATTTTATTATATGAGCCGCTTTTAGGAGTGAATATTTATGCCTTATGAGGCACAAATACCCAACTTAATCATAGAATTTTTGATATTATATATATATATATATATATATATATATATATATTTAATAAGATACAAGAATCTTTGCTTTTGAACCCTAAGTGTGTAAGTGTATAAAGCATGCATATTTCATCAAGGTAAAAATCGAGGCTAAATTACTTTTTCAAATTTTCTTCCTAACCTTGGAAATCAAACAAATAATCATATTTTGACCAAGTATAAGAAATCCTAATTATGATTCTCTTATTCCTTAAAATTGACTTAATTTCTTACAAAAATATATTAAAATATTGTTTCTATTTTCAAAAAATTTTTAAAAGTCAAGAATTTTTTTAATAATAAAAGGAAAACCTAAGTTATGTTAGAACCCTCCCTCACACCTATCTCATGCATTGTCCTCAATGTATGAATTAATGCATAGATGCATGAAAAAGAAGAAAGGGAAGGAAAATATTACCTAAGGTGGTGGTTCCGGTGATGGTCTGATTGGGGCATGCGTTGCTACCCAATCAAGATAATGTGGTGGTTCAGGAAACCCACCTTTATTGACCTCTTTTCTATTTACACATTTACAGTCCCCAATATGAATAGGATTGAAAGATTCTATCATGAAACTTATTCCCTTACATGACCAGTCTTGAAAAATCATCACGGAGTCATTATAGTTTATACCTATGTCCAGCAAAAGAATGTGACTTGGTGGAATGGTTTACTTGGGCTCAAGAATGATAGGTTCAGGAACCAATACTAACTCGGAAAAATCAACTTTGAGTTCGAGAGTTAGTTTTGGTTCAAGAGTTGAATCCAAATACAAGAATTGAAGTTCACATTTTTTTCCCATCAATGGAATGTGACTGTCCAAAATTGGTGATTCAATTTCTAGATCTATGGGTACGGGAATAAATGTTGGCTTGGGAATTTAGTCCAAATTTGGTAAGAATACCGGAGTCAACATAAATTTGAAGATGGGAACTGAATCACAAAGTTGGGGATCGGGTTCACATTCATAACCAAGTTCAATCTCATTAAAATGAAAACTTGCCAATTCGTCAATGGGTTGATATTAGTCAAATTCATGGTTTTGTGGTGAAATTGAATCTTGGTCAAAGTCTTCAAGATAACATGATTCTTAATTTTTATCAATATGGCTAGAAGTGTCAGGAATAGTCAAAGATTAGGGTGGGAAAGTTTTCTTATTCCTACGCATGTTTTTCAATCTATTAAGTCTTACTTCTATCATATCAAGTGGATCACTTTGGAATTGAATCATAGATTCCATGCTCTTTTCTAAGTCGGCATGTTCTTCTTGAAAATTAGAGTAAGGATTTGTGATTTAAAATTTTGACGGGATTTTGAGTCTTCTAAAATTGGAATTCATCACTCAAGCTCTTCTACGGCTTCCATCCTCTTTTCCCAGTCAATTGATTCTTCTAATGGTTGTTCAGGAGAAGGAGTATATGAAGCTGGATGTTGGTAAGGTGGTTGACAATATGACTCGGGGGAGTTGTATCCCCATTGGCTCTGTAAAGAGTAGTGATGATTATTTCAGTCTTATTCATAGTATTGGGATGGCGCATGTATTGATTCGGATAATACCAATCCGACACACTAGGTTGGGTAAAGTTATGATATGTCGGATTGGTAATATTCGAAAAAGAGGTCGGGGTGTAACATAGATTATCATTAAAATTGGAAAAATTATTGTTATAAGCCATATCACACAAGAAATGTCAAAAATGAATAAAGAAAAACAAACAAATAACAAATAAAAAAGAAAAAAAATCTAATCTAAGTTAGGGTAGACCTTAGACCTAGACGACTTCTAACTGGTTAGACTGTCCACAGGGGGTATATTGTCGAATCTGACCACAAGCTAATCAGCAAGGTAGGAGTAAGATTAGTGGGAGGTATCTGTACTTAAAAGCAACAGGTCTAATTAAGCCAGACCACCAGCCTTCGGGGTTTCGCCCCTCAATCCCCAACCTTAGATACCGATTTGGCAAGAGTCAAACTAATCAACTTTCCCTTTAGGCTAGTCTCCTAAATGAGTCCGAGATGTCCCTAGGGCCAACGTCTACTTAATTTTAGTTAGGCTTGGGTTAGTGAGTGAGGAGATTATTTGTGGGCTAAGGGAGGGTAATGACTTTCCAACCTTATCTTGTTTATAGGACAAGCCCTTAAATCAATTTAGTGCAATGTGTACATGAAAAGTAACACTCAAGCAGTGTAAATAATTCAAAAATTTTCCTATACTACATGCTATGCACATGTACCTTGGCTCCAACACTCTTCAACAACAAAATGAAAAATGTAACGAAACAGACACGTGCCTAATGTTGGCCCAGAGGCCTTTCACTCTAGTTTTGATGATGATTCACTCATGTAGTTATAGTTTACTAATAATCTTGTGATGTTTAGTTTTAGATACTTAACCAAGATATTAGTAGGTGATTAGCTTCAACAAAGGTGTTTTGGAGCTTTCACATGGTGATTCAAGAGCCCGAGCGTCAAAGTTCATATCTAGCACTCGTTGGAGTCAAGCTCGGTGGATCACGTTTGGATCGAGTCGACTGGGAGACGGAGCTCTACAAGAAGACTTCGGTACAGTGTTTAGTTTATAGTTTAGATCCATTGTTAAAGATTAGATAGTGTGGTATGCTCAAGTTCACAACACACACACACACACACTTGTTTAAGTTTCATATTTACGCTCAAGTTCACAACACACACAAACTTGTTTAAGTTTCATGTTTATTGGCTTTCAGTTTTTTGGTTTAACCGATCTTGGTTTTTATGAATAGATAGAATCAACAAGTTTACATGGTTTAATGTATATTAGATTTATTCTATATACATGTATGCTTCAACTATTTAAACAAACTTAGTTTTATAGTCTATTTCATGAGTTTGGTGTTTTGGTATTTTAACGAAACTTATTTTCGGATTTAATGTCAAAAACATTGATATATATATCTTTATATGTATATTAGATTCTATCCATATACTACATGCTTAAATGTTATTTCTATATCATGTTTTGTATTTGGACGTGTTTTGAAAAAATCAGATTTCCATTTCAAAATCTAAGTTTTGGAAAATACGGAATTTGGTTTTCGGTAAAATTTCAAGGACACAAAAATGGTTCAAATAGTTTGAAATATGTGTTGAATATTTTCACACATGTTTGTACTTCAAAGAGAATATAAGAACTTATTTTTGTGAATTTTTAGAGATTTTATGGGATTTAATAGGATAATAAAAACCCAGTTTTAAAGTTCTGAACTTGCCCTGCCAGGCTCCGGCGGTCGACCGGGCCGGTCGACTGAACCCAGAGTCGGTCGACCGGATCGGTCGACCGACGTGCACAAGAACGTGCACGCTGACCAGCCACTTAGGCCGGTTGACCGACTGAAAGTGCCCCACTCTCGGGTGGGGGCGGTCGACCGGACGGTCGACCGTGAGGCTTCGCACGGTCGACCGAGCGGTCGACCGGCCAGAGAGCAACTGCTCTCCGGAATTGGCGCGGTCGACCGGGCGGTCGACCGACAGGCTCAACGGTCATATTTTTGACCGTTGGCCGATCGACCGACCGGCCGGTCGACCGGAAGGTCAATTTTGACCTTTCTGCCTGCTAACGGGTAGATTCTGTTTAGGGCCTATTTATACCCAATTTGAGGTCTGTTTTGGATAAGGTTTTTAAAGAGAAAAATTCCAGATCTTCTCAAGTGTTTTCAGCAAAAAGTTTTTGGGTTAAAATATCTATTCTCTATTCGTTTTTAAGTGTTTGTTATTTCAAAGAAAATAGTCTTTTGGGAATTTGTTTTTAGTCTAAAAATTATATATCTATTTGGAGATTTTCCCAAGTGATTTTCTTTGTTAAAAACACTTTGTTTTCCACACTTGAGATTATCATTCTATCCTATCTATAGGATCTTTGTTTTGTGGGAAAAATTAGTTTGTGGTTGTGAAAACAACCAAGTTATAAACTTCCTTCATTGTGATATCCCTCTTGTGAGAGGTGATTGAGTTGATATCCCTCTATTGTGAGGTGATTGTGGAAGTCGTGTTTGGCTCCCTCTAGTGAGAGGTGGAGATTGTGTTGTAATCCCTCAAGTGTGAGGTGATTGTATTTGAGTGGCTTTGTGCCTATCCCTCATTTGTGAGGTTGATTAGTGTGGTTTTGTGCCCAGCCTCTAAGTGTAGAGGTTGTATTTGTAATTGAGAGGAGTTGTGTACTCCCGGTTGTATTGCCCCAAACCTCAGTGGAGGTTCCATGTGTGGGAAGTCCTGTGTGGACGAGATAGTGGAAATCCTTCTGTGTGAAGGCGAGAACGTAGAGCAGTGGCTCGAACCTCGAAACAAATTACTTGTGTTTGCGATTGATCCATTATCTCTAACTCTCTCTCTTTACTTTGTGCATTGATTCATATTGCCATATCATATACATGCTTGTGTGTTTGTGTGCCTCACTTGTGTTTAACCACAGAGTTTCATATAACGCCTCAACTCTTATTCAGAGGAATCAAGAGGAGTTAGTCCAGAGCCCTTCACCGGGAATTCGGCTACACTCGTTGGCTACACTAAGTGTGTTGCAATTTTAGTTTTAATTTTCGCATTTTGTTCATTAGATTAGCTGTACACCTATTCACCCCCTCTAGGTGTACTTACAATTGGTATCAGAGCCTACGCTCCTCAAATTAGGTTTAACCACATAGGAGTGTGATCTTAGTTTTGCTAATCTACATTTGCATTTGCACACATATATTGTTTACACACACTCATGGATTGCTTGTCACCTCCCATGTTTGATGTCTCTAACATTGACATGTGAAAATTTAGGATGTCCATGTACTTGAAAACCCTAGGCTTGCATGTTTTCCTTGCTGCTACCAAGAAATCCTATCTTGGTAATAGCAAGCATATAGAGGCCAATGTACAAGCCCTTGAGGCACTTAGAAGCACGCTTAATAAAGAATATTTGTGCTTAGTTTCTAACTGTGATTCCGCCTTTGCAGTGTGGAACACGTTGACCTCCTCCGAACTACAAACACCCAACATTGTGGAGGATGAATCTAGCGGAGAATCCGAGCAACAATGCTACGTGGTCCAAGGGAATGACTCCTTTGAGGTATATTCGGAATCTCAATTAGATGATGATGATGCTAGTTCTTCTAGTAATAATTATGTTGATCCAAATGCTTTTAATGAAGAACTATTATTTGTATGTGAAAAATTGTTAGAAAAATATAATCTTTTGAAAAAGAAGAGTTTTGGACTTAACAAAGAAAATAAGAATTTGTGTTCAAAACTAGATTTGGTTTTGCAAGAGAAGGAAGAGATTTCAAGTGAACGCGACTCAGTTAAATCCCAACTAGATCTTGCCCTAAAAGAAAATGAATTTTTAAAAAATAAAATGATTGTAATGATATTTTGAAGAAAAATGAAACCTTGTCTTTAAAACTTGAGTTTACTTTAAAAGAAAATGTCTCTTTGAAAAACAAAATTAATTTGATTTCAAAAGAATTGGAAGATTGTTAAAGAAGAACATTTCTTTGAAAAATGATTTAGACACTCATGTTTGCCATTCTAGTGTAGCTTCTTCACCTAGCTTACCTATTGCATGCACCTCTTCTAAAATTGATAATGATATATGTTTGTTAAAGAAAAGTATGGATTGTTTGGGCTCCACTTTGAGCCAATGTGCCATAAACCATACACGTTTGGAATCTATCTTTCGAAAGAAACAAGTTCCATCTTTGCATGCACACAAACTACGGCATACACATGCTCCTCACGTACACACTTATAAAATAATGTATGCTCATGTGTACACATGTACACATTGTGGACGTAATGGCCACCTTACTAAATTTTGCTATGATAAGATACATGATGTAAATTTAGCAACTAAATTTGTTTGGGTTAGGAAAGGAGCTAACCCCCATGGACCTAAAAGAGTGTGGGTACCAAAGAACACCCCTATTGTATTTGATGAAGGTGTGGGCTCTCGCATGATGTGAGAGCGATGGTGCCTTGAGGTGGATGCGTTCTGACCTTTATGAGGACTATTTGGATGCATCACTTTCAAGGGATGTTTGGTGGGAGGACCACCTCAGTTTGGAGATAAGGAGATGTACCCTCATCGGTTTTTGGTAACGGTCTCTTACTCCTCATTTATGTTTACATGCTTTTCATGTCATTGATTTTTAGCTTGTTTTGATGTTTCATGATTAGTATGTTATATGCCATGATATTTAGATTAGTGATATACATGTTTAGTAATTTGAGACACCCATATTTAATATGGATTTATATCTTTGTGTTCTCACATTTGTTTTAACTAATGTGTATGTCCTAGATCTATGCATGTGCATGTACATAATGATCATATGTATGTTTATGAGTTGTTTGTTTTGATTTTTATGCTTCATGTTTTGATTACATGTTTAGATGTTAGTTTTCATTAAAACTTAGGTATATAATTGTACAACTAGTGAGCCACAAATAGATTATTATATTTTTATGCTTGAACGCTCATTTGTTCTCATTAGATGTACAGTATAACCTGGTTTTGATGATTCATGCATTTGACTTGTATTCCCATATTGTACATGTTTTTCATATGTATGTTTAACTTCATGAATATGTCTATTTTGTCTAAACTATTAGTTATACATATACATCCTTTGAGCCACTTGCCTTCATGCATATATCTTTGTGGACTCGTTTATATTTGGATATATATGTATACTTTAGTTTGTACATGACATACATATACCTTGAAGGATTTTAGTTTAGATGATTTTCATGTTTTTAAGGAATTTTATATTGAGCTAAATTGACTATTTACATGATTATGTTTTTCACATAACTTGTACACTCATATTATATGATGTTTTCTCATGATTTTGTTTTCATGAGTACAATTTGTGCTATATAGATTTTGAGTGTTTGGTTATCATGTGACTTACATATTTTTCATGGAATATATTATTGTTTTATTCCTTGCTTGAAGGATTTCGTACAAGTTTAAAAATTTTTCTTATAACTAGTTCGTATTCTTCATTTTAGAAGAGTTTTCAATTATACTAAACTATTTTCAAACCTAATTTTGAAAACCCCTTCCATCCAAGGGCGGTTGTTGGGCGACCATGCCTTGTATACTTAATATTGAAAATTTTTTTAAACATGTGCATGAAATGGGTGGTAAGTAATATGAGTTATACACTTGATCTTATTGTGTTTTCAATTGGTATCATTAAATCTTTTCAATTGGTATCACTATTGACATTCTTTTTATATACTTATATATGTATGCTTCAATTTCAAATAGTATCAATTTCGATTGGTATTTAATTTTCTATACATATATATATGCTTTATTTGTGCTTACTATATCTCTATATCTTTGAGCAAAAATTTTAATTATGCTAAGCTTGATTTCTTAAATGACTATTATATTTCAATTGGTATCATATACAAGCTTATGCATCATTTTATTTAGTTTTTCATAAAGGGGGAGAAAATTCATATTTCACCTTTCAATTGGTTTTGTTATTTTACTCCCACACTTTATGTTCAAAATGATTTATTTACTTACAATTGGTATTTAAATTGGTATTTACTTACAATTGGTATCAATTGGTATTTAAATTTATATTAAAACATTTTTTATGTACCTTCAATTGGTATGTTTTGGTTTTTTTTATTGAAAATTGATATCATGATGCACTCAATCGATATATTTTTTTTCAATTGGTATCATAATATTTTGATTTGATTTCACCCCTTATTGATATTTTTTTTTGTTTAAGACAAAATGGGGAGAACACTGGTTTATTATTTTCTTTGACCCCTTTGTTGATGATTGACAAAAAGGGGGGAAGTATTTGAGTTTATATGCATGTTTATTGTTTTATTTGTAAGTTTCATATTGATATTTTTATTATTGGTATCAAGAGCTTTTAGTGATTATCTTCAAATTGGTATCAAGAATTTTTATTATTGAATTTTTTATTGATTGGTATCAATAGTTTATGTATGTTGCTTTTATTGATAAAGTTTTCACATTGCAATTTTTATTGGTATCAAAAGCAATTAATTGAGAACATGTTTATTTTAAAAAGGAAAAGGAATTTATTTTAAAAAGTTTGGTATCAAGAGCATGTTCATTTCATTGTTTTATGCATATTGATGCATACTAATATTTAGCATTCATTGCATATATTTATTGTTTATTGCTATGCATGAGTTAAGGGGGAGCTTCTTTGAAGCTTAACTTTAATCCATGCATATATAACTCCATGAGTTTTGTCATCATCAAAAAGGGGGAGATTGTTGGCCCAGAGGCCTTCCACTCTAGTTTTGATGATGATTCACTCATGTAGTTATAGTTTACTAATAATCTTGTGATGTTTAGTTTCTGATACTTAACCAAGATATTAGTAGGTGATTAGCTTCAACAAAGGTGTTTTGGAGCTTTCACATGGTGATTCAAGAGCCCGAGCGTCAAAGTTCATATCTAGCACTCGTTGGAGTCAAACTCGGTGGATCACGTTTGGATCGAGTCGACTTGGAGACAGAGCTCTACAAGAAGACTTCGGTACAGTGTTTAGTTTATAGTTTAGATCCATTGTTAAAGATTAGATAGTATGGTATGCTCAAGTTCACAACACACACACACACTTGTTTAAGTTTCATGTTTATGCTCAAGTTCACAACACACACACACTTGTTTAAGTTTCATATTATTGGCTTTCGGTTTTTTGGTTTAACCGATCTTGATTTTCATGAATAGATAGAATCAACAAGTTTACATGGTTTAATGTATATTAGATTTATTCTATATACATGTATGCTTCAACTATTTAAACAAACTTAGTTTGATAGTCTATTTCATGAGTTTGGTGTTTTGGTATTTTAACAAAACTTATTTTCGGATTTAATGTCAAAAATATTGATATATATATCTTTATATGTATATTGGATTCTATCCATATACTACATGCTTAAATATTATTTCTATATCATGTTTTTGTATTCGGATGTGTTCTGAAAAAATCGGATTTCCATTTCAAAATCTAAGTTTTGAAAAATACGGAATTTGGTTTTCGGCAAAATTTCAAGGACACAAAAATGGTTCAAATAGTTTGAAATATGTGTTGAATTTTTTCACACATGTTTGTACTTCAAAGAGATTGTAAGAACTTATTTTTGTGGATTTTTAGAGATTTTATGGGATTTAATAGGATAATAAAAACCCAGTTTTAAAGTTCTGAATTTGCCCTGCCAGGCTCTGGCGGTCGACCGGGCCGGTCGACCCGACCCAGAGTCGGTCGACCAGATCGGTCGACCGACGTGCACAAGAACGTCCACGCTTACCAGCTACTTAGGCCGGTCGACCGAGCGATCGACCGACTGAAAGTGCCCCACTCTCGGGTGGGGGCGGTCGACCGGACGGTCGACCGTGAGGCTTGGCACGGTCGATCGAGCGGTCGATCGGCCAGAGAGCAACTGCTCTCTGGAATTGGCGCGGTCGACCAGGCGGTCGACCGGCATGCTCAACGGTCATATTTTTGACCGTTGGCCGGTCGACCGGCCGGTCGACCGGAAGGTCAATTTTGACCTTTCTGCCTGCCAACGGGCAGATTCTGTTTGGGGCCTATTTATACCCCATTTGAGGGCTGTTTTGGATAAGGTTTTTAGAGAGAAAAATTTCAGATCTTTTCAAGTGTTTTCAGCAAAAAGTTTTGGGGTTAAAATTCCTATTCTCTATTTGTTTTTAAAGTGTTTGTTATTTCAAAGAAAATAGTCTTTTGGGAATTTATTTTGGTCTAAAAATTCTATATCTATTTGGAGATTTTCACAAGTGATTTTCTTTGTTAAAAACACTTTGTTTTCCACACTTGAGCCTATCATTCTATCCTATCTATAGGATCTTTGTTTTGTGGGAAAAATTAGTTTGTAGTTGTGGAAACCACCAAGTTGTAAACTTCCTTCAGTGTGATATCCCTCTTGTAAGAGGTGATTGAGTTGATATCCCTCTATTGTGAGGTGAATGTGGAAGTGGTGTTTGGCTCCCTCTAGTGAGAGGTGGAGATTGTGTTGTAATCCCTCAAGTGTGAGGTGATTGTGTTTGAGTGGCTTTGTGCCTATCCCTCATTTGTGAGGTTGATTAGTGTGGCTTTGTGTCCAGCCTATAAGTGTAGAGGTTGTGTTTGTAATTAAGAGGAGTTGTGTACTCCCAGTTGTATTACCCCAAATCCTCAGTGGAGGTTCCCTGTGTGGGAAGTCCTATGTGGACGAGGTAGTGGAAATCCTTTTGTGTGAAGGCGGGGACATAGAACAGTGGCTCGAACCTCGAAACAAATTACTTGTGTTTGTGATTGATCCATTATCTCTAACTCTCTCTTTACTTTGTGCATTGATTCATATTACCATATCATATACATGCTTGTGTGTTTGTGTGCCTCACTTGTGTTTAACCACGAGAGCTTCATATAGCGCCTCAACTCTTATTCAGAGGAATCAAGAGGAGTTTGTCCAGAGCCCTTCACCGAAAATTCGGCTACACTCGTTGGTTACACTAAGTGTGTTGCAATTTTAGTTTTAATATCCGCATTTTGTTCATTAGATTAGCCGTACACCTATTCACCCCCCTCTTGGTGTACTTACACCTAAATGCAAAGTCTAAACCGTTTTTAGCATTTACAATCAATCTTTTACTGTTGAATTCGAAATGTATGTACAGTGAGTCAAGTAAGGAAATAAATAGCTACAGATATTTAAACTTTACAATTCAACCAACTTGCAAAAAATTTAGATTAGTAGTTCACTATGATTGCTACTAGAATGTAGCAAATCTGAGGGCTTCTGGGCTCTGCTTTCTTGAGCAGAGTCCAGAGCCACTTATTGTCCACTGCAGTAAAAACTTTCTTGAATTCTATCACTGCACACCAAGAACAAAGAAGAAAGTTAATCAAAAATATAAATTTAAAAAGAGAATTACTTACTGTCCCTCCCTGGCAACGGCGCAAAAAATTTGATTGAGTTTAGACCTGCACACAAAAAAATAGAATTTAAGAATAGAATGTGCAAGTACTCAATACTACCGCTATAGCGAGTGGCTATGCGGGCCATGATCCATAAGGAGGGACTAGCGATGGAAGATTTTAAGTAAATTCGTTTCTTTTTAACTTAGTTCTTCTTTTAGTTCTTGAATAGAAAAAGAAAATAAGTTATGTTAGATTATGAAAGTGGCAGATAGAAAGAGATGATGATTTTGGAAAATAGAAAACTAAGTTAAAGAAAGAAATAAAAAGAGTGAATAAAAGAGTTGGGAGACTGTGGTGATCTAAACTAAAGAATTAAAAGAAAGAAACTAAAAATTACTTACCTCTTCATTGCTCATATACCTTGGATCCGTCACTACAACTTACCTAGTCTTTGAAGGCAATCAAGCATGACGTGTAGGATCTTCCCCGTTCCCGATCTACACTACGAATAAAAGAGCCAGCTAAACTAGCAAAGGAATGATTGTTCATCACCATAGGCCATCAAGGGCACTTGCAATGGCGAAGCAATCTCGATGCTATCAGATTCACTTGGAATACAAACACATAAGAGGAAAGTAAACAAAAATAAGAGTAAAGAAGAAAAATAAACTTCTATTCGATTCAAATAACAATGAAAGAAAAGATTTATTTACACCGGTGTCACGCTCAGTACAAGCTTGCTCTCATTCCTCTATGAAACCCGTCTCTCCTCTCAATTACATAAAGAAAAGTAAAAATTGTTGGCCCAAAAGGTTACACTCTCCATTTGTTTGGAGTTTTGATGATAACAAAACAAATAAGAGCTATTTTGTACTAATTAGTTTGTTTAAGATAAGTTTCAGGTTAGTACCATATTTGGAGGCCATTGCTTAGCTATTGCAAGAACTTCTAGGTTCATGAAGCAAAGAAGGCGTTTTGCACATCAAGGAAGGAACATAGAAGAGAAGACTCTTGCAAGGCATTGCATGGCTCAAGACTTCAAGATTGCTCAAGATAATTCTTTAGATTTGTTTCTAGTTTTATAGTTTGGTTAAAGAATAGTGAATAGGTTTGAAGCTCCATCACACACGTTTTTGCACACATCTTATTTCCAAAAATATTTCCTATAATATGTACAAAATAGTTTTATATACAATCTTCTGCCTACAAACTCATTTTTATGTTTTATATATATCTCTATTCAAACTACTTTGTTTAATTTTTGAATTCCCTTCAAAAATCTGTTTCTGTTTTGACTTTTGACCTGAGCCGGTCGACCGCCCGGCCGACCGACCCTGTGTCAGGTCAAGTCGGTCGATCGTCCCAGTCGACCGAGGTTCTGGCAGCAGTGCGTATCCGTGTGCACGTTTCACGGTCGACCGGGCGGGCGACCGAAACCTGCCTGATTGTTAGACATTTGCTCTCTGTATTTTTCGGTCGACCGGGCGGTCGACCGAGAGCCAGCAACGACTCTTATTTTTGAACTTCGGTCGACCGACCGGTCGACCGGAATAGCCGTTTGAACAGTAACGGCTATAATTTTAGAGATGTTTTATTTTGTCCTTTTCTCTCTAATATGTGTTTAAATGTCATTTGCTGACCCTAATACTTCCTAATTGGCCTTAAGTTTGTTTTATCTCTAAAACCTAACCCTCTACTATAAATAGGGGTGTTTAGGGAGAGGTTCATTACAAGAAAAATTAGCAAAATTTCCACAAGTTTAAGGCATTCAAAAGAGCTTGGTTTCTTGGTTTTTGTGCTGAAATTCTCTCTCTTTTTCTGAAGTGTTTTCAAGAACTCTCTGATTTCTTTTCTTTTCTCCTTACACACAAGAGCTTCATTCCTACTCATCGCTCTATAAGGATTCTTGTAAGGGAAGAGAGTTTTGCAAAAGAGAGTTTGTGGTCTTTTGACTACCAAGAGAGAACTTGTACTTGAGATTGTGGAGTTGGGTACTCTGGTGTATTTGTAACATCTTTGTGAAGTTATAGTGGTTAGAAATCCTTCTGGGGAAGGCGGGGACGTAGAGCTGGGTGCTCGAACCTCGGAAAAATTCTCGGTGTTTGCGTTTGGTTTACTTGCTCTTATCTCTTGCTCTACTTTCATTGCTCTTATTACTTGCTCTCTACATTCATTGCTATATTCACTTGTTTTGGGTGTTTGTTGCATCATAAATTTTTAATTGTGCATTGATTAGCATTATCACCTATTCACTCCCCCTCTAGGTGATTTTCAATTGGTATCAGAGCTTGGACTCTAGGTTTGGCTTAACATCCTTAGAAAGATCCTTAAAATTTACTAATCAACTTCATTTGCATTCCATTTGTCATTCACTAGTAAACATGGCCGATAACATCAAAATCCCTCCTAAATTTGATGGACTCAACTTCCCTATTTGGAAAGTTAGGATGACTATCTTTTTGCAATCTTTAGGTAGCTTAGTAGCTAAATCCTTGACCAAACCCTATGTAGTACCCGATAGTAATGAGAGCATATGGACCGATTTATCTTTAGAGAATATGAGGCTAACTCCAAGGCCCAAAATTCCCTTCTAACCGCCTTGAATGAGGACGATCTTACACGGGTAATACATTGCCAATCCGCCTATGAGATTTGGCAACATTTGTTGGTCACACACGAGGGGACTTCACAAGTTAAGAGAGCTAAGATAGATCTCTTAAGGTCCCAATATGAACCTTTTAAAATGATTGATGATGAAACAATTGATTGCATGATTACAAGGTTTACTAAAATCACCAATGCTCTTTCCTCTTTAGGTGATGATATCTCCAATGACCAAAAGGTGCGAAAAGTGATTCGGGCTCTTCCTTCATCATGGGAGATAAAGGCCACCACCTTGAAAGAATTGAACGACAAGGATGAAATGGACCTCATTAGTCTCATTGGGAACTTAAAAACCCATGAGATGGAAAAGAAGGCAAGAGAAGAGGCCGCTCCGCTAAAGAAGAAGTCCATAGCCTTCAAGTCTTCATCCACTCTTGAGGACGATGAAGAAGATGAAGAAGAAGATGAGGAGCTCTCCCTTCTTGTGCGAAATGTGAAGAGAATGTACCGGAAGAACAAGCTCAACTTTAGAAGGAAGTTTGAAGGAAAAGAGGAGAGAAGAATCATTTGCTACAATTGTCGAAAGCCCGGACACATCATGGCGGATTGCCCGGAGTTCAAGAAGAAGATGACTTCCTCCTTCAAGCCAAAGAAGCCGGTCGAAAAGAAAGCCTACAAAGCCACATGGGATTCGGAAAGCGAATCCGAAGACGAGGTGGACACGGCGAACATGTGTTTCATGGCAAACACACCAAAGGTAACCCCACAACCTCTTGATGAAGATGATGAATTAAACAAAGAAGTTATTGTACATGCTTTTATTGAACTCTCCGAAACCTATGATAATAAAAAGATTGAACGCTCTAAATTAGAAAAGGAAGTTGCTTTTCTTAAAAGTCAACTTGCTATTATTTCTAGAGAAAAAGATGAAATTTCTTCCAATCTCATTTCTACTCAAAATGAATTTAGTGCTTACAAAGTTGCATGTAAAGCAAAATTTCCTAAGATTGATGAAAAAGAAATTTCTTCTTTAAAAACTAGAATTGTTGATTTTGAAAAAGTTTTGAAGGATTGTGCTTTTAACACTAAGAAACTTGAAGAAATGTTTTCTAAAAAGCACACCTCTCATGCTAAAGATTCTCATGTTAAGATTCCTCATGCTCACACTTCACACAACACTCATGCTAAATCCACACATGCTCACAAGTCTCACCCTCACTATGCTTTTAAATATGGTAGAGTGTATAGATGCACTTATTGTGGTAAGAATGGACATTTGGCTAAGTTTTGCTATGACCAAGTAAATAGATCAAACAATCTTGTTTGGGTTCATGGCACTAACTCTTTAGGACCCAAGAAAATGTGGGTACCAAAATCAAGTCCTAAATTATTTGATGTAGGTACACACCAAGGTTCCAAGACGTAAGGAGCGGTGGTACCTTGATAGTGGTTGTTCAAGACACATGACATGGGACATCAATAACTTTACAACCCTATCAAGGTACATGGAAGGTGGCTCCGTCACCTTCGGGGATGAATCCAAGGGCACTATCATCGGTATAGGTAACATTCAAATTGGTGCATCTCCTATTATAGAAAATGTAACTCTTGTTGATGGTTTGAAGCATAACTTGCTTAGTATTAGTCAATTTTGTGACCGAGGACTTAAAGTTGTTTTTGATGATTCTTCTTGCAAGATTTTTGATGTTAAAACCAATGATTGTATTCTCACCGACTTCGTGACAATAATGTTTATATCATTGACATGCTTAATTTAGATTGTTCTACTAAATGCTTGAATGCTTTTGATGAAAATTCTTGGCTTTGGCATAGAAGATTAGGACATACATCTTTTGACCATCTTTCTAGGATTAATTCTAAGGAATTGGTGAAGGGTATACCTTGCTTGAAGTTTGAGAAAGACCGCATTTGTGGTGCGTGCCAACTTGGGAAACAAACCAAGTCTTCCTTCAAACCAATCAAGGATATCATGTCAACTAGGCCATTAGAATTAATTCATATGGATCTTTTTGGACCAACTAAAACTAAGAGTTTAAATGGTAGTAGATTCGCATTTGTTTTAGTTGATGATTTTTTCCGTTTCACTTGGGTTTTCTTTTTGGAACACAAAGATCAAACTTTTCTCATTTCAAAATTTTTCGAAAAAGGGTTGAAAAAGAAAAAGGTTTTTCGATTTTGAAAATAAGGAGTGATAGAGGTGGTGAGTTTGTTAACCAACTCTTCATGACTTATTGTGATGAAAAGGGAATCAAGCATGAAATGTCATATCCTAGACTCCACAATAAAATGGAGTTGTAGAAAGGAAAAATAGAACACTTCAAGAGATGACTAGGACCATGATAAGTGAATATGACCTCCCTCAATATTTATGGGCCGAGGCCGTAAACACCGCATGCTATATTTCAAATCGTATTTATTTGTGTAAAAAGTCTTCCAAAATAACTTTTGAAATGTATCATTCTAGAAAACCTAATGTTGCATATTTCAAAGTTTTTGGATGCAAGTGTTTTGTTTTGAATACTAAAGATAACTTGGGTAAATTTGATGCTAAGGCTTATGAAGCAATCTTTGTTGGATATTCTACTACTAGCAAAGCTTATAGAGTATTCAATAGATCTTCTCTTACCATTGAAGAATCCATGCATGTTAAATTTGAAGAATCTAATGTGGTTGTTGAGAATGTTGTAGAGATTGACCCATTATGTGAAGACATGGAGAGACTATCCTTGAAGGACTCACTCGCTCAAGAAGAAAAGTAAGAATCAATTGGTGATGTTCAAGAGGATAAAGAGGAAAGCTCTCAACCGCATCCTAAAGATTGGAGATACGCTACAAATCACCCCAAGGAACTAATCTTAGGTGATGTCTCTAAAGGGGGTAACAACTCGCTCCAAGCTCCATGACTTATGTGGTAACTTTGATTTCATTTCTCATTTTGAACCCAAAAGCATTCTCGAAGCCGAGGCGGACTCATATTGGTTGCTAGCCATGCAAGAGGAACTCAATCAATTTGAGCGCAACCAAGTTTGGCACCTTGTTCCTAGGCCCCACGATAGACCAATAATTGGTACTAAGTGGATCTTTAGAAACAAGATGGATGAGTCCGGTAATGTCATTAGGAATAAAGCTAGGTTAGTCGCCCAATGTTACACTCAAGTTGAGGGAATTGACTTTGAGGAGACCTTTGCACCCGTAGCACGGCTTGAAGCCATACGGATGACACTAGCTTTTGCATCTTTTAAAAATTTTAAACTTTTTCAAATGGATGTGAAAAGTGCATTTTTGAATAGTTTTATAAATGAAGAAGTTTATGTTGAACAACCTCCCGGTTTTGTTGATCATGTTCATCCTAATTTTGTTTTTAAACTTGACAAAGCTTTGTATGGATTGAAACAAGCTCCAAGAGCTTGGTATGAAAGGCTTTCTAGTTTTCTCATTTCAAATGATTTTGTTAAAGGCAAAGTAGACACAACTCTTTTTACTAAGCATGTTGATAATGACATTTTAATTGTGCAAATTTATGTTGATGATATAATTTTTGGATCTTCTAATGAGTTTTTATGCAAGGAATTTGAAAAGGTTATGCAATGTGAGTTTGAAATGTCTTCCATGGGTGAATTGAATTTCTTTCTTGGACTCCAAATCAAGCAATTGCAAGATGGGAACTTCTTATGTCAAGCCAAGTACGCTAAGGAACTCGTAAAGAAGTTTGTACTTGAAGACTCTAAAGTTTGCAACACTCCCATGGCAACTACAACCAAGCTTGATAAGGATGACCAAGGTAAAAATGTTGATATTAAATTGTATAGAAGCATGATAGGTAGTCTTTTGTATTTGACGGCAAGTAGGCCGGACATAATGTTTAGTGTGTGTCTTTGTGCTAGATTTCAATCGTGTCCTAAAGAGTCCCATCTTATTGCGGTTAAACGCATCATTCGTTATATTAAGGACACAATTGGAATGGGTCTATGGTATCCGAAAACCGGAGATTTCTCAATGACGAGTTATTCGGATGCCGACTATGCGGGTTGTAGAGTAGATAGAAAGAGTACTAGTGGGACATGTCAATTTCTTGGTAATTGTCTTGTTTCATGGTCCTCTAGGAAATAAAATTCCGTAGCTCTCTCAACAGCCGAGGCGGAGTATGTTGCCGCGGGGGCTTGTTGTGCACAAGTCCTTTGGATGAAACATACGCTCCTTGATTATGATTTGCATTATAACCATATAAAAATATTTTGTGATAATACTAGTACTATACACATGACTAAGAATGCAAATCAACATAGTAAGACCAAGCACATTGAGATTAGATATCACTTTCTTAGAGATCATTTTGAGAAAGGAGATATAGATATTGATTATGTTTCTACGGATTTGCAACTTGCCGATATTTTCACTAAACCACTTGATTTTGCTAGATTTTCATTCATTTGTGGTGAACTTAATGTTTGTGTTATTGAATAAAAATGTTTTCTTAACCCTTTTTGATGTATGACAAAAAGGGGGAGAATGAGTTTTATGTATGGAAATTTGAGTTCATATGGTTTTGATTTCATATGAGCTCATATATGTTTTTAGTTTTTTTTGATGTGTTTTCATGAATTCTTGTTTAAGTGTTTTGCAAGTGTTTTATATTCTCATGGTTTTTGGTTTCATGATGTTTACTTGCAAATTACAAATTATATTCTCATGGTTTTTGGTTTCATGATGTTTACTTGCAAATTACAAATTACATTATTTTTCTTTGATTAATATAGCATAATTTGAGGGGGAGCTTTCTCCTCCCCTATATTTTTGTTTATAGCCTATTTGTTTTATCATCATCAAAAAGGGGGAGATTGTTGGCCCAAAAGGTTACACTCTCCATTTGTTTAGAGTTTTGATGATAACAAAACAAATAAGAGCTATTTGGTACTAATTAGTTTGTTTAAGATAAGTTTCAGGTTAGTACCATATTTGGAGGCCATTCTTAGCTATTGCAAGAACTTCTAAGTTCATGAAGAAAAGAAGGCGTTTTGCACATCAAGGAAGGAACATAGAAGAGAAGGCTCTTGCAAGGCATTGCATGGCTCAAGACTTCAAGATTGGTCAAGATAATTCTTTAGATTTGTTTCTAGTTTTATAGTTTTGTTAAAGAATAGTGAATAGGTTTGAAGCTCTATCACACACGTTTTTGCACACATCTTATTTCCAAAAATATTTCCTATAATATGTACAAAATAGTTTTATATACAATCTTCTGCCTACAAACTAATTTTTATGTTTTATATATATCTCTATTCAAAACTACTTTGTTTAATTTTTGAATTCCCTTTAAAAATCTGTTTCTGTTTTGACTTTTGACCTGAGCCGGTCGACCGCCCGGCCGACCGACCCTGTGTCAGGTCAAGTTGGTCCACCGTCCCAGTCGACCGAGGTTCTGGCAGCAGTGCGTATCCGTGTGCACGTTTCACGGTCGACGCGGGCGACCAAAACCTGCCTGACTGTTAGACATTTGCTCTCTGTATTTTTCGGTCGACCGGGCGGTCGACCGAGAGCCGGCAACGGCTCTTATTTTTGAACTTCGGTCGACCGACCGGTCGACCGAAATAGCTGTTTGAACAGTAACGACTATAATTTTAGAGATGTTTTATTTTGTCCTTTTCTCTCTAATATGTGTTTAAATGTCATTTGCTGACCCTAATACTTCCTAATTGGCCTTAAGTTTGTTTTATCTCTAAAACCTAACCCTCTACTATAAATAGAGGTGTTTAGGGAGAGGTTCATTACAAGAAAAATTAGCAAAATTTCCACAAGTTTAAGGCATTCAAAAGAGCTTGGTTTCTTGGTTTTTGTGCTGAAATTCTCTCTCATTTTCTGAAGTATTTTCAAGAACTCTCTGATTTCTTTTTCTTTTCTCCTTACACACAAGATATTCATTCCTACTCATTGCTCTACAAGGATTCTTGTAAGGGAAGAGAGTTTTGCAAAAGAGAGTTTGTGGTCTTTTGACTACCAAGAGAGAACTTGTACTTGAGATTGTGGAGTTGGGTACTCCGGTGTATTTGTAACATCTTTGTGAAGTTATAGTGGTTAGAAATCCTTCTGGGGAAGGCGTGGGCGTATAGCTGGGTGCTCGAACCTCGGAAAAATTCTCGGTGTTTGCCTTTGGTTTACTTGCTCTTATCTCTTGCTCTACTTTCATTGCTCTTATTACTTGCTCTCTACATTCATTGCTATATTCACTTGTTTTGGGTGTTTGTTGCATCATAAATTTTTAATTGTGCATTGATTAGCATTATCACCTATTCACCCCCCCTCTAGGTGATTTTCAAAAATTACATTAAAGAAAAAATAAAAACCTACACTAAAAAGAATGAAAAGCTGGCCTAAGAATATTTCTCGGCTCCATCATTCCCTGTAGTCTCCGAAAATCCACTATGATAGGTAAAAACCAAGCGAGGGAGAGCGTACGAAGATAGGGGAAGCAAACGCTCCCCCAACCACTTCAACAATGCCACAAAAATGTGGCTTTGGCCATGTTTTCATAGCCTAGGTGTGGCTAGGTGGCCACACCCGGGGGGTGCAGGTCCTTGGCTTCATGATATGTGTTTATCTTTTGCTGGATTTTCAGATTTAGTCCTGGATTTGACGAAACCTCCTTTGATCTTTGGCTTTAACCAATTAATTTGTAAAGATCTATTTAACCACTTGTTCAACTGATTTTATCTTCTCTGATTTACCCTGATTTGCCCTAATCTGTCCTGATCTTTGATTTGAATTAATTCTGAATTAAATTAGAATTTTGATGGGCTTTTGGGCTCGTTTCTCTTTCCTCTCCTTTAGTAAAGGCCTGCATATAAATTAGACAACAAATAGAATTAAAAACAGAGTTTATTATATAATAAATATGAGAATGTGACAATAAATATACAGTATCAGCGACTGATTACACTCCTTATCTTGATTGACAACAAGTTTTTGAATAGAGACTAAGTTTGCGAATGAAAAGTTTGATTTTCCTATAGATTACTTGAATTTTTGCAAAGTGTACTTCAAATATGTTTTCCCTTTATCAAAATTGTGTTTTCAAAATACTAATACTTTACTTTTCTTTCTATTACGGATTTTGTGAGTGTAATTCACTGAAAATCCTTAGGAGACTAAAACTCCTCCTCTATGGATATTCTAGAGGTTTAAAGACTTGTTGCACATACTTAGTGCAATCTTGTGACCTGCGGAAGTGGTCAAATAAAGTATTAGGTTTAGTTTTCTCATTTTGCTTGAGGATGAGTAAAAGATAGGTGTGGGGTGTTTTTCATTGATTTTGCAAAGGGAAAAACTTACAAAAAAGTGTCGAGGAGCCAAATTACAAGTAACTCTTTGAAGGAAAAAGTATACAGGTAGATCTCCTCTAGTAGTTCTGGGGAAGTGTGCTAGTAGGAATCTGATCAGCGCGCGATCACTTTATCCCTTTGACGATGCGATCGATCAGACAATCGGACTGCTACCTGATGGGATTCCCTTCTCCCTGGTTCAGGGAATCGGAGAACAGAAGGTTGGTAGAACACTCTTGTTACTTCTCGAGCTGCCTCCGCTTGGGAATTCCTTCTCGCCTAGTTTCAAAAATTCCTTGAGAGGAAGGAAGATATTAGGGTATTATCACCCTGATTAGAGAAGTAGTTCTCTGAATTCTTGGAAGCAAGGGAATAGATCTCTGTATTTAGTCCTCTTCTCCTCTTTTTCAACCTCTCTCTTCGTATGCCTGTATGTTCGGATGCCCCTGGTGGGCTATTTATAGGGAGAGCAGGGGTATAATTGTCCCTTGAAAGTCTGAAAACAGATTGAGTCAATCTGTTTAAATCTGGAAAGTAGCCTTGCCGCGAGGCTAGAATCAGCTTTTGTGAAGTTAGGAATAGCAGGTAATGTTGATCTCCTGATCCGCTTTAATTCTTTCCAAATAACTGAAAGATCTCACCTGATCTTCTTACTTGTTTTAAGAGAGTCAAGAGATTATGGTAAGTAACTGCTATATTTGATCTCAGATTTGATCTCGATTAGATTTGATCTTGAATATATTTGATTTCATCTGGAGATTTGATTGGTCAAAGGTGAACATAAAAGACCCGCAGTGGGGCTACTTCGTCGAGCTCACTGCGGAGCTGGGGGAAGCGTCTGACGAAGTTAGAAAGAAAGCTCTTCAGCGGAGCTTGATACTTTCGTGACGAAGCTACCAATTAGCCTTCTGCGCAGCTGCATAGGGCTTCAGGCGAAGTTGACTGTCTGCGGAGTTTTCTCTCGTAGCGACGTTCGAGGGAACTCTCTCCGCGATGTTAAGCAATTTCAGCTTCTCATGCGAGACTCATCTTGTGGGCTCATGCGGGGCTAAGTGTTGAGCTAACTTAGTGTCCCCTACGAGCTTTTCTTGGTTTACTGTCTGCTTCGCCGGATCAATAGAGTCCAAGTTGCTGATTCGTCCCTTTTGAGATGGGTAAAGAACTGGTCGTCAGCTTGTCTGCCACTTGTCTTTTGTAAATGTCAACAAGTTAGACATTGTTCAGTCAAGTTAGGAATCTTGCCATTTTTAGAGTGTCAACAGGACCCCCTTCAATGTTTTCGTGAGTCTGCAATGGAATGGTTCAGACTCTAAAATACTTTGAACTGCTTTGATTGATGATATGCGAAATGCGAACGTCACCGTAGTGGTTGAGTTTAACTTTGCTTTCAATCCCGTTTCCAGATTAGAATAAGTTCGCCGAGGAACTGCGTAGATTCGCGATTCTGAATAGCTTCAAGTCTGGACAGCTTAGCGTCTAGATAGCTTCGTGTTAACTCGATATTTGGAACGACGTTCCTTTTCCGAGGCTAACTGCTTTTTGTCTGGTTACGAGAGGGATTATTCCCTTTCCTGAGGTTGAAATAACCACTCTTGCATTAACGAGAGAGATCATTCCTTCTGCGCGCATTTCCGAGGGAGACTATTCCCTTTCTCAAGGCTCAGTACTTGAATGCCTTAAATTCGCTCGCGCTTCCAAGCTTGAAGTAGCGACGGTGTGGTCAGGCCATGAGGCCTATAAATAGAACACTTGAAGTCCTTTTCAGAGTAACATACTTTTCTCTTTCTAAAAGGTCTGTTCATGACATCTCCTTGTTGCTCAGGAAAGGAGATTCAGATCTCTGAAACAGTGGGGGCATCCACTCTAGTCACTAACCGGCCAAGAACTGGTGAGCCTTGGTCATCCAGAGACTTTTACCAATAGAATGGTGACTTTAGGGAGCTTACCTCCCTAAACATAGCTTTACCAGCTACTTCAGGGATTGATTTCCCTTGTTCTTCATTTTGTATCTGATTGACTTGCAGAGAAGGGCTTCAACCCTATTTTTAGCTTCTCGGCGAAGTTATCATTCTTGCTTAATTAGAAATAGACTTTCCCATGTAGGGTTCCTGTCTTGATCTTTTGAATCTGCCTATTAAATTCACTACATAAGGAGAATTGGGACTTAGTCTCTTCAAGGTCGAGCTAGTCTTGCCATATAGGTGGGGCTAAGACTGTGTCGCTCTGGACCAGTCTGGCTTAGCCATATAGGCAAGGCTAGGACTTAGTCCTTTTTGATGCTCCTTCAGTCTAACTGCCATAAGCGGAGCTAAGACTTGGCTTATGCTGAGCTAGCCTATCATCACTATGCAAGCGAGGTTATCCTCTGCTTAATTGAAGCACCACTAGATCGGATATAAACTGCTTCGCCCCAAAGAATTTGCCTTAGCATTTCACCTTTGCAGCTTTCTCTTTAATTTACTGCTAACCTGTTTCCAGTGTGCATTGCAGTGAACTGTGCCTGCCGGTCTTTTGTTTTGATGAAAGAGACCAGGAACCTGCCTCTTGATCTTCCAGTTGAAACTTTAATCCTAAGCAGGAGGAACATACTAGAGCAGTTGATGCGTGCTCCAAGAATAGGTTGGCAGTTGCTTATCCGAGATGATCCACTTCGGGAAGGCGAACGTCACCTGTAAGGTCTCAGATCCTTCCTTTGCCAATTTTCATCAAAGAAGATCCAGCTTTCTGGTGGCAACCG
Source organism: Agave tequilana (assembly GCA_038442645.1). Taxonomy (NCBI): domain Eukaryota; kingdom Viridiplantae; phylum Streptophyta; class Magnoliopsida; order Asparagales; family Asparagaceae; genus Agave; species Agave tequilana. The sequence goes on from JAVJIF010005423.1 coordinate 92,927, forward strand.
GTCCTTTGCCAGTTTTCATCAAAGAAGATCCATCTTCTTGATGGCAAAATCTGCCATTAGGCGAAGGATTACGGCCTTGTGCAGGAGGAAGGCCTTTCGTGTCCAGTTGGTTTGGCTTATCACCTTGGAAGTAGATACGACAACTTGTATGCCTTTGGAGCAATGATTCGGTTGTATGAAAGATCATCTTGATGTAGCGTCAATGTATCTTCCCTTTTGGATTAATAAAAGTGTTTATTTTCTACTTATCTGCTCTGTTTCCCTCCTCTTCTTTTTGAATTTTGAAATGGATCGGCGGAATTAAACTTCCTGCGAAGATAGAATCAGGAATGAGCCTCCAGCGAAGCTAGCATGAATTTTCTGCGAAGTTAGAGCCGAGCCTTCAGCGGGGCTAAGGTTCATCTTTTAGCGAAGTTACTCAAACGTCGCATGAGGTCGACGCTGAACTCATGGCGGAGTTAGCCCTTAGCGAGGCTGAAGCAACGCTTCTCGGGAAGGCGCTTAGGTGCCGTTTTAAATTAATTTGAAACGACTATCTGCGCTCCTTTCGAGGAGGCGACATTTAGGCAATCATCTGCCTATATAAACCTAACTAGGCTGAAAAGAGAAGGCACCACTTCTCTTTGAATTTTCAGAGAACTCCAAATTTTTTTCTCCTTCTTTTTTCTTCGTTTGGAAATTCGAGCACTTCTTCAGTTCTCCAATGGCTCCCAAAAGACGAGCAGGAAAAGAGATAGAAACCTCTACGGAGGGTCCTTCTCCTCCTCCGGTCATCGAACGACCTATCGCGGGTAGGGATCTTTCCCTTTTACTCAGAGATTTTCATCTCTTTTTGAAGCCAATTCTTGGCTATTTCATAATGAATCTAGAACGATTCATTGTGATCCAGTGATCTCAGGGAGTTCAAGTCCCTTAATTTCCCTTAATTTCTTGATTGGGAATCTAAGACCCGAAGGGGTTTCTTCTCCAAGCTTCTATGCGAAGCTAACCCTTAGATGGTTCACATCCTGCCGAGTAATAGGATGCGAAGCAACCTTTGGAGCGCAGCTGAAAAAGGACCGTAGTGCCCTTAAAATAATTTTTAGGCAACAGTACCCTTCTGACGAAGTTAGCCCTTGGGGGCTTTGTCGCGCACAGTTGTCCGTGGTCAAGCTTTCAGAGCAAAGCTAATACTTGGATACTTTTCTGCATCCTGCCTTCATGTGGATCGCGAAATTAAGTTGCTGCTGTGAAGCTGAGCTTCGGGGCGAAGTTATTGTTAGGCCAGCTTCGCTCGGAGAGCGAAGCTATGCCTTAAAATTTTTGAATCCTTGCATTTCTCCCGTCAACTAATTTAAGTTTGTATTGTCTCTACAGTGCACTATACTCCTGGTCCTCTGAAAAGTCTTTTCAGAATGGCTAGACGGTTGGATGGCAATGTTAGCCTATAGTTCCAAGGGCAGGCTTCACTATTCAGTGAGCGGAGCGCTCCTGGTCGGGATGCACTTATTCATGCTGGGGATCAGCGCACCATGAGGAGCATTTTAACTACTGCTCCCCTTGAAGATTTCGATTGAAGAATCTATCGAAAGCCTGGCTTCATGTTTAGAGATACAGCATTAGACAATAATCACCACTGCTAGCCGGAGAGGGGCAGTGGATTTTCAAATTAGATGGCGAGAAGTATTATCTCCCATCTAGCAAGCGCCATTTTCCCTTATCCTTCTTTCAATGTGTGACGAGGGCTCGAAAGATGCAGTGGCAAGTGACGCAGTACCGATTTCATTCACGTAGGGAAGTTGATAGCTCCGTCTCCTGGTTACACAAGGGCAGGTCCTTCTTGCTGCATATTGGGTCTCCATCCGGGAACGTACTTCCGGACATCCCAGTGGGAGAAAATCCCACGGTGGCTCAGACTTTCAGAAATCAGTTCTTTAAGGCTCATGGTAATTATCCAGCCACTGATTTTAGGACCACTGGGTGGATTCATCCTCCCAAGGTATGGTGGAGGGATTTGACTTTATACGTCCTTGCCCATTTTGAAGAAGATCTGGAGAGGTTGGGACTCTACGAGGCCGTCAGGGCGACCTGTTACGGCATATAGATGAGCGTAGCGAACTTCTATGCCATCTTTGAGTTGTACTGCCCGGCTATAGGGACCTTCTTCACCCCTGTTGGCGAATTGGGCATGGCTTTGCACGAGATGTGGGAAGTCTCTTCTCTGCCTTTGGGGTCTCTCCCATATGAAGAATATTTCACGTGTGAGGCGGAATTGGCACTTCTGGAGAAGCAGGAGCCTGCCTTGTTTGAGACTTACCGGGAGTTGATGTGCCAGTTTTACATTTACTCAAGCATGCATGGGAGTCATAAGGAAGCTTCATGTAGTTTGAAGAGCTGGGAAAATTATTTGTTCCATGACCTGGAAGGTACTCCCGAAGCCGCTCATTGTGGAGTTGCAGATGAAGACATATTTCGCCGGATGCAAGAGCACTCTCAAGGGGATTTGATTCTGGAAGAAGATGACGGACCCTATGAGAAAGGTGATATTCTTCAGAGTTTCCACCACCAGGCTCGTCGATCGACGTCCCGGAAGCCACTACTGCCTGGCTTTTTAACGGTTTGGTTGAAGAGATGTGTGGTGCCATCTCCGTCTGGCGATGTCATTCATCCGACCGTCTTATTGTCGGCTGTTCGTTTAGTCCACGATCGTTCTCTCGGACTTCTTCCAGCAATGGTGTGGTGTATTCAAAGAGATCTTCGTGCATTGATGGAGGCATTCAGTAGGCCACCAACGACGAAGTGGGGAAATGGGACTATCTTGCCTTGCGACGGACCAAACCCCATAATTGGTTTGCCATATACTTATTTGATGGTATGGTTCGCCCTTCACTGCCCCTATATCATCCAAGCCAGTGAGGAGCCCCCAGAAGCTGTTCAAATGGCGCTTCTCCGTCGATTCGAGGGGTGTTCGTGGTCGCAAACTTATGTTGCTGCGATCCGCAAAATGCTATGCCGTCATGAAGTCTACAGCTTTTTTCGGTGCTTTCCCTACATTTGTGATGCAGACTATAGTGAAGAATTCAAGGATGTAGGGGAAAGGCAGACGTCGTTGAGTCGAGGAGTCTTCGAATGGCTGGTTAGCATCCAGCCATCCCACTTGTTGTATAGAAGCGGCGATACCTGTTACCTGGAGCCCTATGTTCTGAGTCGGTTTGCTCGTCAGTTTGGGTATGACCAACTGTATGTAGGCAATTCGAAAAGCATCCTGGCCTTCATGGGGAGCCCCATCGATGGAGCTCGTGCCTGACGGTTTTATATTGCTAGCTGTACTGAGGCGCGGCTGTGCATGCCGCTAAGGACTCCGAACCTTCTGATGACCCTGGGATTCTGCCAGTGGTATAGAACTTCGAACTCCACACTCACCGAATTTTCTATTTATTTCTTTGGTGTGAAGTTGATCTTTCAGCGGCTGAAGCGGAAGATCACTAAGAAGAGCGAGGGTAAGATGGTCCGCGTTCCAGGCCTCGGGGAATTCATTGCTGTTGATGATAGCGAGGCCTCGGATGCAGGAAGTCCTCGCTTTGAAGCGGATACAGGTGCTGAGGCTCCAGCAGCTGCTTCTAGTGGGGTAGGTACAGCCCCCGTGGAACATGTTGATGTGGAAGAAGTGGAGGAAGAAGATCCTGACGTCCACTTCAAGGGAAAGCGGGAAGGTGGATCTCGTAGGAAGAGGGTAGTGAAGAAGCCTCGTCGCTACGTTCCTACTATTATTGCAGAGGGCGAATCATCTGCAGTGCCTCCTCCTCCTGCTCCGTTACTCATTAAGCTGTTGGCTCCTAGGCAGACTGTTGGTAAAGCTGTCCCAGACCCGAGTAAGATCAGCTCCGTTCTTGCAATACACTCTTATATATTCTATACAGCTCATTGTTTACTTCATGATTCAGGAACTGAGGCGGTGAGAGACCCTAGAGCTGAGGCTGCGAGAGAACAGGGGAAACATTATGATCCCATGTTTACTTATAAAGAAGGCGGTGAGGGTAGCTATTTCGCCGTCTCAGAAGAATCTGGAGGTGATGCTGCCGATGTAGGTCCTTCAGGTGCTGGGACTTCAAAAGGAAGCCCTATGGCCTCCAGCTCTTTTGGGTGGACCACCGAGGGTTCGGCGAGTGAAGGTGGGCCGGCCGTCCGTGTTGACTCTGCCAAAAATTTTCCTATGGAGCCTGAGGGGACTGATGTCGTTGTCGAGGAATTTCAGAGAGAGATTGCGGCCACAATAGTTGAGGCGATATCATCTTTTGGTAGTGCTTTAACCTTTTGTGAGTAATTCTTCTTGTGGTATTCATTACGCCTTGCTTAAACAGAATCATGCTACAGGTGTTCCGCCTCTGGGTGCATCGACTTTAAGAGAGCCAACCAATCTTCCTGAGGGAACCGGGGGTGAAGTAAGTACTTCGACTGCGGCGGATGCTGCCGAGTTGGATGCTTTGTATCACGGGTTGCCCTCTTATCAGCCTGAACCGGCCAGAGGTAAGGGATTGAGGGAACAGTAGTCACAGAATCAACCTCACTTTCAACTATATCAGTAAGTGAGGTGCCATTAGTTTTGCCAGTGAAGCCTATCTTGCCAAGCGCAGAGCTGAAGGTGATCACCAGTCCTACTTCTCCAACACTGGTGGTTGAGCCAGCTCTCCCAGAAATAGTCACTAGCCCCACTTCGGTTGTTGCTGGTGTACTGGTTTCAATGAGGACTCCTCCGAGATCACCGGCGATCCCTCAAATTGCTCCGGCCTTTGCTTATACTATTCCTTCAGTGAAATCGGTGGAAGCTTTGTCTTCAGAGGCTGCTCATTCACCTGGAGTAGTTGAGGCCGAGAATGAATTCGTGGCTGAGCTAGTCGACAGCTTTTATAAGGGCTTGAAGCGCTCCATTGCTTTGGTCTTGAAGGGCTCGACTACCTCATTTTCCGCTTTGAAGGTGGTGCTCTCCCGAAGCATTGACAGTATCCGGGACTTTAGAGGGGACGACCAGGCTGCCGCATTGGAGCTTCTGGTAGATAGGCTTGAGAGGGATGTGGACGAATGCGCCGTCTTAGCCATTCAGATCTAGAGTCTTCAGTTAACGAACAGCTTGCGCACCTTGCTGCTCAAATGCATGAAGCCCATCTCGCCGCTCAAGAAGCAGCCAAGGCAATTTCCTCTGACTTGAAATCCTTAGAGATGAGGAGAGTAGAACTTGGGGACGCAATCGATGCTTCTAACAGCGCTTTTCTTGACGCCGAGGATAAGATTGAAAAGGCCAAGGAAATGATCAGGAAGGCTAATCTCCTTCTGTCCAAGGCTGAACCTGTGCGTTTTGAAGAGATTGCTCGGCTAGAGCAGCTTAAGGCTCAAAATGATGAAGTCCTGCAGCAGGAACTAGCGCAGAGGGCAACTTTGGCTGAAATTGAGGCTCGCTTATTCCAAACGGCGAGCTTTAATGAGGCTGAGTTGAGGTCGCAGGCACTCATCTGGGCTGTTGAGGAGAGGAAGAATAGGCTGGCCATTCTTGAAGAACAGATCAAATCCTATGAAGCACCCTCGTAGCTTATAATCTGAGCATCCTTATATCCCTCTTTTGGAATCAATAAAAAGTATTTTATCTGACTCCCCTGTTGCATTTCCAACTTGTTTTATCTACTGAATTTTCAATTCTTGTTTTCAAGTTGTACTGCAATCCTCCAAAGGAAGCGGAATAATGATATAACTAATCCAATGAGGGGTGATAAGCTGATAGAGTTAGTCACACATTTGAGAAAATAATCCTTACTTGACTAGAAGATGAGACTTGGCTATCTGTCGGTTCAGAGGTCGCAATGACGTAACCGATTGAGAAGCCACCAAGCTCAAAATTTGTCATTCAGAGGTGACGAACTGGACATGATGAAAAAGAAATAGTCCTATGCTAGACTGAAAGATGAGACTTGGCTATTTGTCAGTTCAGAGGTCGCAATGACGTAACCGATTGAGAAGCCACCAAGGTCAAAATTTGTCATTCAGAGGTGACGAACTGGACATGATGACGAAGAAATAGTCCTATGTTGGACTGAAAGATGAGACTTGGCTATCTGTCGGTTCAGAGGTTGTAATGACGTAACCGATTGAGAAGCCACCAAGCTTAAAATTTGTCATTCAGAGGTGACGAACTGGACATGATGACAAAGAAATAGTCCTATGCTGGACTCAAAGATGAGACTTGGATATCTGTCGGTTCAGAGGTCGCAATGACATAACCGATTGAGAAGCCACCAAGGTCAAAATTTGTCATTCAGAGGTAACGAACTAGACATGATGACAAAAAAATAGTCCTATGCTGGACTGAAAGATGAGACTTGACTATCTGTCGGTTCAGAGGTCGCAATGACGTAACCGATTGAGAAGCCACCAAGCTCAAAATTTGTCATTCAGAAGTGACGAACTGGACATGATGACAAAGAAATAGTCCTATGTTGGACTGAAAGATGAGACTTGGCTATCTATCGGTTCAGAGGTCGCAATGACGTAACCGATTGAGAAGCCACCAAGCTCAAAATTTGTCATTCAGAGGTGACGAACTAGACCTATGCTGGACTGAAAGATGAGACTTGGCTATCTATCGGTTCAGAGGTCGCAATGACGTAACGATTGAGAAGCCACCATGCTCAAAATTTGTCATTCAGAGGTGATGAATTGGAAATGATGACAAAGAAATAGTCCTATACTGGACTGAAAGATGAGACTTGGCTATCTGTCGGTTCAGAGGTCGCAATGACGTAACCGATTGAGAAGCCACCAAGCTCAAAATTTGTCATTCAGAGGTGATGAACTGGACATGATGACAAAGAAATAGTCCTATGCGGGACTAAAAGATGAGACTTGGCTATCTGTCGGTTCAGAGGTTACAATGATGTAACTAATTGAGAAGCCACCAAGATCAAAATTTGTCATTCACAGGTGACGAACTGGACATGATGACAAAGAAATAGTCTTATGTTGGAATGAAAGACGAGACTTGGATATTAGTCGGTTCAGAGGTCACAATGACGTAACCGATTGAGAAGCCACCAAGCTCAAAATTTGTCATTCAGAGGCGACGAACTGGACATGATGACAAAGAAATAGGTTTTAATTAAGAACCCCGTGGGGATTCTGATATCTCCTTCGGACATTATTTGGAAGAAATTATCAGTGGTATATTGTTAACGTGACAACTCGAAAAGTCTACTGAAGACTGATTATTAGAAACCCGCTGGGATGTTAGGAAATGATTCCATAAGAGATTACATGTCAGAGGTGATCGTTAACATGACAAAAAGAACTCCGTGGGTATTTGTAAAGCAATTTGTCGGAGGTGTGATGTTAACTTGACAAGGATTCATTTACTGTTAGAGGTACTTGTAACAGTAATTTGAGTGGACCTGTCGTTCTATTGAAGAGAATGACAAGCGGAGTTTATTCACTGGGGATATTGGCTCTATCCGTTTGGGAGTAGATTATGATAGGTTAGACTCGTCATCTTGCAAGGGATATGAATACCTTTATATGTTGTCTTACCATTCCATGGATAGGAATTGGTAAGTGATTTTGGAGAGGGAATCAAATGGGAACAGGTCCCCTAGGATTTTTAGCAAACCCTCAGCTGTCAACGGATTTGGTATGCCTTTACAAACTACTGTTTGAGTCGAGCTAGCCATGCTATTCCCCTCAGCATGATGAGTTGTCGAGAACTTATGTTGGGCTTAAAGGCCAACATTTTCCTCTATCATTAACCGTTGAGGTGTTGGATTATTTGGTTACTATATTCATAACCTTGATTCTTCTTTGAGACAATCAGTGTATGAACATATCTAATATACATTAAACCATGTAAACTTGTATTGATATCTATCTATTCATGGAAATCAATATCGGTTAAACCAAAAAACCGAAAACTAATATCCAAAACATAAAACGTGTGTGTGTTGTGAACTTGAGCATATCACACTATTCTAATCTTTACAAATAGATCTAAAACATAATCTAAACTAGGTACCGATGTCTACTTGATGAACTCCGTCTTCAAGTCGGCTCGATCCAAACCGTGATCCACCGAGCTTGACTCCAACGAGTGCTATATATGATCTTGATGCTCGGGTTCTGGAATCACCAAGTGAAAGGCTTCAAAACTCCTTTGTTGAAGCTAATCACCAACTAATATCTTGATTAAAGATCTGAAACTAAACATCACAAGATTATTAGTAAACATAACTACATGAGTTAATCATCATCAAAACTAGAGTGGAAGGCCTCTGGGCCAACAATCTCCCCCTTTTTGATGATGACAAAACTCATGGAGTTATATATGCATGGATTAAAGTTAAGCTTCAAAGAAGCTCCCCCTTAACTCATGCATAGCAATAAACAATAAATATATGCAATGAAGGCTCATAAACATGAATGCAAATACAAGGAGATAAACATGCCAATCAAGCATAAAACTCATCAAATACTTTTTCTTCTATTTGCAAAACAAAACATATATGCATAAACATAAATACTTTTCCCTTTTATGGATAAAGCAAGGAAAACATGCATATATATCAAATACTTCTCAAATACTTCTCTCCCTTTTTGTCAATCATCAATAAAGGGATTAAAGTAAAAACAAAATGTTCTCCCCCTTTTTGTCAAAAGCAAAAATCAACAAAGGGGTGACATAAAATAAATCAATAAAGGATATATGCGATATACATTCATGAAGAGGAAGACGCTAAGTTAACTTCCCTAAATATATGCATTACATGAAGGAGGGATGACAAGCCCTAATTCACATAACGCATAATATGCAATGCATAAGAGGAGATGTGAAGCTCCCCCTACACACATGTATCACATAAAGAAGAGTTGTCAAGCTCCTCAATATAAGATACACTCAACATGAATCTATATGTAGAAGAGATGTTAAGCTCCCCTTGCATATAGGCAATACAAATCAAAACATTTTATGATACTAATTGAAAGAAAAAAATATATCCTTCATTACATGATACCAAATGAAAGTAAACAAATAACATCTTGATACCAATTGTAAGGTATTTTTCTTTATAAGTGTATGATACCAAATTAAAAATCAATATTAATTTTTCAATCATTTTTCATCATAAAGTATGGGAGTGGAATACAAAACCAATGGTAAACAAAATACCAATTGAAAGATGAAATACGAGTTTTCTCCTCCTTTATGAAATACTAAATAAAACGATGCAAAAGCTTGTATTAGTATACCAATTGAAAACTAATCAATTGAAACATGATAGTCATTAAAAATCAAGCTTATCACAATCAAAATTTGTGCTTAAAGATATATATAGTAAGCACAAATAAAACATATATATGTATGAAAAATTAGATACCAATCGAAATTGATACTAATTGAAGTCTAAGCATACATACAAAAAAAAAATATGAGTATAGGAAATGTTAATATTAATACCAATTAAAAAGATCCAATGATACCAATTGAAACAACAATAATATCAAGTGTATAACTCATAATCCTTTCCACCCATTTCATGCTCATGTTTAAAAGATTTTCAATATTAACATACAAGGCATGGTCGTCCAACTAACCGCCCGTAAAAGGTAGGGGTTTTCAAAAATAGATTTGAAAAATATAGTTTGTTTGAAAACTCTACTATAACGAAGAATATCGCAACTAGTTATATGAAAAAACTTGTAAACTAGTACGAAATCCTTCAAGTAAGGAATAAAACAAAATTATATTTCATGAAAAACATGTAGATCACATGATCATCAAACACTCAAAATCTATATAGCCCATATGATACTCATGAAAACAAAATCATGAGAAAACAATAAGTGAGGTGAGTGTACACGATATATGTGAAACACATTATCATGAAATAATGCAATCAAGCTCAATTGAAATTCTTTAAACATGAAAACATGAAAATCGTCAAAACTAAATTTTCAATAAAATAATTTATACTTCAAGGCATATGTATGTTTTGTACAAAATAAGAAGTATACATACATATCCCTAAATACAATTGAGTCCATGATAAAGATTTGCATGTAAAGCAAATGACTCAAGGGGTATACATGTATATCTTAAGGTTTGGCAAAATAGACATATACATGAAGTGAAAACACATGATCATAAAACATGTCCTAAGATGGGGAATACAAGTTAAAATGCATGAATCATCAAAACTAGGCTATACTAGTATATTTAACAAGCACAAATGAGCATTTAAGCACAAACATATAGAAGTCTATTTGTGGCTCACTAGATGTACAAGTATATATCCAAGTTTTAATGAAAACTAATATTTAAACATATATTCAAGTCAAGAAGCATAAAACAAGACATAAATCAACATGATAAACATAAATGCGATCATTATGTAAATCCACATGTTATTAGAACTATGATATACATAATAGCTAAACAATGGTGTGAACACAACATATGGGTCCATATAAACATGGGTGATCTCAAATGCTATACATGCATGTCAAGGATCTAATAATCATGGCATCATCATAATAATCTATAAACATCAAACATGCTATAAACGATGATATGAAAGCATGTGAACAATAAATGGGAGTAAAGGGATTGTTACCAAAACCGAAGAGGCAACTCTCCATGTCTCCAAAACACGGTGGTCCTCCCACCAAACTCCCCTTGAAAGTGATGCATCCAAATAGTATTCTTTAAGCTCGGAACGCATCCACCTCAAGGTACCATTACTCTCACGTCATGCAAGAGCCCACACCTACATCAAATACAATAGGGGTGGTCTTTGGTACCCATACTCTTTTGGGTCCATGGGGGTTAGTTTCTTTTCTAACCCAAACAAATTTAGTTGCTAAATTAGAAACATGTATTCTATCATAACAAAATTTAGCAAGGTGGCCCTTACGTCCACAATGTGTACAAGTGTACACATGAGCATACAATGTGTGATGGTTGTGACTGTTAGGAGCATGTGTATGCCGTGGATGGTGTGCATGCAAAGATGAAACTTGTTTCTTTTGAAACAAAGATTCCAAACGTGTATGGCTCTTGGCACAATGGCTCAAAGTGGAGCCCAAACAATCGATATTTTTCTTTAACAAATTTATATCATTTTCAATCAAAGAAGAAGTGGAGCATGCAATAGGTGAGCTAGAAGATGAAACTACACTAGCATGGCAAACATGTGTATCTATATCATTTTTCAAAACAATATTTTTCTTAGAAACCAACTCTAATTCTTTTGAAATAGAAATAATTTTGTTTTTTAAAGAATCATTTTCTTTTAAAACAAAATCAACTTTTGAAGACAAGTTTTTATTTTTCTTTAAAATTTCATTACAATCATTTTTAGATTTCAAAAACACATTTTTCTTTAGGGCAAGGTCGAGTTTAGACTTCAATGAATCCCTCTCATTAGAAATCTCCACTTTCTCTTGCAAAACAATCTCAATTCTAGAAGACAACTTTTTATTTTCTTCTTTAAAACAAGACTATCCTTTTTCAATAGTTTGTATTTAGAAATCAAGTTTTCACAATTTTTGGCAAGTTCATCATTCATGGCTTATGCCTCTAAACATTCATTGCAATATGAACTAGAGCTAGCATCTAGTTGAGATTCCGATTGTACCTCAAGGGAGTCATTCCCTTGGACCATGAAGCAATGTTCGTCGGACTTGTCTCTTCTAGTTCTCCTCATCTTATCAATAATCTTTGGCAGCTCGGGAAAAGTCAAAATGCTCCATACTGCAAAAGCCGAATCATAGTGAGAAAACACATGATGATAATCTTTATAAAGTGATGCTCTAAGTGCCTTTAGGGCTATAGCATTGGCCTCTATATGCTTGCTATCACTAAGGTAGGATTCCTTGGTAATAGCAAGGTGAACCTTATATCCTAGGGCTTTCAAATGATAACTCATCATAGCCTTCCAAATATCAAGTCTAGAAATATCAAACATGGGAGGGTTATCCATGAGAGCAAACTATATGTGTGCAAGTGCAAATGCAAATGATAGATTAGCTAGCCAAGATCACACTCCTAGGTGGTTAAACCAAATATCAGGAGCGTAGGCTCTGATACTAATTGAAAGTACACCTAGAGGGGGGGTGAATAGGTGTACCGCTAATCTAATGAACTAAATGTGAAAATTAAAACTAATTTGCAACAACACTTAGTGCAACCAACGAGTGTAGCCGAATTCCCCGTGAAGGACTCTGGACTAACTCCTCTTGATTCCTCTGAATAAGAGTTGAGGCGCTATATGAAGCTCTCGTGGTTAAGCACAAGTAAGGCACACAAACACACAAGCATGTATATGATATGACAAAGTAAAGCAATGAACAAATAAGGAGAGAGAGTTTAGAGTTAATGGATCAAACGCAAACAACAAGATGTGTTTCGAGGTTCGAGCACCGAGCTCTACGTCCCCGCCTTCACCGAGAAGGATTTCCAATCCACTAGGAGTACCGAACTCCTCTCTCAACCAATACAACCTCCACCGAGGCAATACAAAGGGTCTACCGAAGACCGGAGTACCGAACTCCACCAATCCAACCAATACAACCTCCACCGAGGCAACACAAACACCACCTCACACAAGAGGGGTAGGGCCTTAGCCAAACAACCACAACCTCAACCTCTAGCAAAGAGGGAGCTAACCACAACCCAAATCAACCTCTACCAAAGAGGGATACAACAAATAAAGGAGGGTACAACAAAGTGGTATATCTCAACCACAAACCAATTTTCCCACAAAAAATGATCCTATAGAATAGGATAGGAGATATAGCTCAAGTGTGGAAAACCAAGAGTTTGAAAACAAAAACACAAAGAAAAGTACTTGGGAAAATAACTTGTATTTGATAGAAATGAAGAACTAAGCAAATATCCCAAATCCAAATTTTCTTTGATTTTTCCAAACCCTAAAAACAAAACAAAGATAGATCTTTTGAAGCTCTAAAACACTTTTGAAATCTTGTATAAACACTTAAGAAAGTAGGAAATTTTCTCTTTTAAAAACCTTTGCCAAAACCCTAAACAAATGGGGTTTAAATAGGCCTCCAAAGAAACTAGCCGTTGGGCTGATCTGTCAGCCTTGGCGGCTGGCGTTTGACCGCCCGGTCAACCGCCAACGGTCAAATTTTTGACCGTTGGAAGCTAGCGGTCGACCGTCCCAATCCAGAGAGCAAATGCTCTCTGGCCGGTCGACCGCTCGGTCGACCGCCCCCACCCGAGAGTGGGGTACTTGCAGTCGGTCGACCGCTCGGTCGACCGGCCCAAGTGGCTGGCCAAGCGTGCACGTTTTGTGCACGTCGGTCGACCGGTCTGGTTGACCGACTCTGGATCCGGTCGACCGCCAGAGCCTGGCAGGCTGCATTCTGGGACAGAAAAACTAGGTTTGAAATATTCTAAAAAATCCCATAAATCTTCTAAAATTCCACAAAAATAGTTTTATCATAATACATTAAAATATAAACTTGTGTGAAAAATTCCAACACAAATTTCAAACTTTTTAAGCCATTTATGTGACTTGTAAATTTTGCTGAAACCAAAACCCGTATTTTCCAAAACTTTGTTTTTCAAATGGAAATCCGATTTTTTCAAAACTCATCTAAATACAAAAACATGATATTTAAACACTTTTAGGCATGTTGCATATTGACATAAGTCCAATATACATGAAATAGATATATATCAATGTTTTTGACTTTAATTCCAAAAATATGTTTTGTTAAAAATACCAAAACACTAAAACTCATGAATAGGCATATCAAAATAAGTTTGTCTAAGATATGAAGCATGCATGTATATAGAACAAATCTAATATACATTATACCATGTAAACTTGTATTGATATCTATCTATTCATGGAAATCAATATCGGTTAAACCAAAATCGAAAACCAATATCCAAAAAATAAAACGTGTGTGTGTTGTGAACTTGAGCATATCACACTATTCTAATCTTTACAAATGGATCTATAACATAATCTAAACTAGGTACCGATGTCTACTTGACGAACTCTGTCTTCAAGTCGGCTTGATCCAAACCGTGATCCACCGAGCTTGACTCCAACGAGTGCTATATATGATCTTGATGCTCGAGCTCTGGAATCACCAAGTAAAAGGCTTCAAAACTCCTTTGTTGAAGCTAATCACCAACTAATATCTTGATTAAATATCTGAAACTAAACATCACAAGATTATTAGTAAACATAGCTACATGAGTTAATCATTATCAAAACTAGAGTTGAAGGCCTCTGGGCTAACAGTGTCCACGAGGAGGAATGCGATGAAAGCTTTTCGGTGTTTCGTTTAATGACAAAGAATTGTGCTCGTTTTTTAATTGAAAAGAGAATGGAAAGAAGGAGATGATGAAAAGAGAAATTGCAACTTTAGAGAAGGCTTTGGAGAAGGTGATTTAAAAAGCTTGAAAATTGTTTGGTTGATTTTAATAAAGAAGAAAATCTGGCTCACTATCTCATTACTTAACCGTTTATTCTTCTATTGAAATCCTTAGTGTCTTAACTTGATCATAGGCAAAACTTAAGATTGACTTTAGAAAGTTTGAAGTAAAGCATATAAGATGGTTGGAAAAGTTCACTCTTTTCTTTAAGAAACCATTTTGAATCGAATGTTAAATCTTCAAGCGCGAAGAAGCAAGTATGAAATAAAAACAGTTCAAAAAATGTTCTTAAAAGAAGTAGGAGTTTAAAGATCCAAACCCATCCTCATGTGCCTTCAAGAACACTTTCAAGAAGAAAGGCTTTAAGTTAGGCATGCAAATGATTCATTGGGTCTTTTGCATTAAAATCAGAAGAGAAGAAGAATTGGAGAGAGGTACAATAGTGAGCCTAGAAAACCGATTTAGCTACTAATGGGAAACAAGAAACAATGCATGTAATTAAAGTAAAACATACCATAAAATGAGTAGAAGAAAATGGAGTTCGACTCTTGTATTGATGTCACTTCAATCTTCAAGTTGCAAGCACTCAATTCCTCTCTCTCACAAGTATTTGTACTGAACTACAAATTGCAAAATAAAATACAACTTACACTATCTAACAAAGAGCCTAAATCCTTAAAGAAATAACAAAAATATTAATCCTAGTCTTCGCTCCTTTTTGCCCTGTTGAAACTGGTATTTATAGGGAAAACCAGAGGGGGGAATCATATGAAGATTGGGGGAGCAAACGCTCCCCCAACAGAGGCAACAAACCCACGAAAACGCGGCTAAGGCCGCATTTCTGCGGCCCTGGTGTGGCCAGTTGGCCACACCCAATTGGTGGGAGCTCCTGGTTTGGTGATTCTCCTGTATCTTCTTCTGGTTTTCTCATTCTGCTCCAGGATTTGACGAAACAGCCTTTGATTGTTGGCTTCAACCATTTGATTTTGTAGGATTCTTTTCAACTGGCTTTCAACCTCTCTGATATGCCAAGATTTTGCCCTGATTCCTTGATTTCGAATTTATTCTGAATTAAATCAAAATTTAGTGGGCTTTTGGGCTTGTTTCTCTTTCCTTTCTTTTAGCAATTGGGCCTACATTAAACAAAGAAGAAGAAGACTTATTAATAGGATTTATTAGCTAAAAAGTATGGTAAGGTGACAATGTATATGTAAAATATGTGACTGATCAGTAAGTCCCCAGAAGTAGAAGTCAGAATCACATGGGCCGTTGCCCAGGCAGAGGCGAGACCCACTATAAATATGATCCATCGGTTCTTCATCAGTATCCAATTTAATTTGTCTTATCCATATGTGAATGTATGTGTGAAAGCCTGAAAACATACCTAAACATATGGATTGGATGAATAATAAGAACTTAATAACCAAACAAGAATAATATTAGGAACATGGGATATTTGGTCTCTCCTTCGTTCGGGTTCTAGCACTCACATACTAGATCCGAATGAGTTCTACTAGTGCAAGCTTCATTACGAATGGTCAGTGATGTGAGACACTAGCAGGGAGATAATTGAAATATCAGACGGTACTGATTATTATTATTGAATAACTTAAAAAATAGTACTTTAATATTCATCTACATGGGGTAACTCAGGTTGTGTACACTCATATTATGGTGACATGAGACATAAGGTATGTATATGAGAGTTTTCTTGTTTGATTAATTCTTTTGACATACTAACCTCATAAAGTTGTATACTGGGTTATACAAATAATTTTGTCCACTCTTGCTTGTGACTTGCTATATTGTTATAATCCACTTATTCATGTAATATAACTTGAACTGATACCCTGCTTTATTATATATGATTTCTAAGTTACTGTGCTTGATTTCCTAATCTCTGCTTTACCATCTTGTACTTGCATATTTAAGCACGCAACACCTGAACCTGACCCAGATATAACTTAATAACCAAATAATAATAGACTCAGTAGCGGGTATTATTGAATCATTTTCTCATCCAAATAATGGTGTCTGCATATCAAACTTAGGTTTGAGTTCTACTAGAGTACGGACCCAGTATGAACTCCCAGTGGTATGGGACACTAGAAGGAAATAATCAGAATAACAGGCGATACTGATGATTATTATTATATAATTAAGATATCATGCCCGTCTCTTGTATATAACTTCTGTGATGCAGTAATTATTCTTGACATTCTTATTCTGTTACTTTGGGGCAACTTGAGTTGTATAAACTCAGGTTATGGTGACATGAGATATATGGAATATATATGAGAGTTTTCTTGTTTGGATTATCCCCTCGATATATCAATCTCATGAATCTAAAGTCTAAGCTAATACAACTAGTTTTATCCACACTTGTATTTAACACATTAATTGATGTCTCATTTCATGTTTGTGTGTGCCTATACTCACGACACGGTTTTCAATACATGCTTTCTCTATTTTTGTTTATCGTTACACGTGTGCTAATTTGATTCTAGATTTTCCATTAATTTCTTGATTCCCTTCACGTTTACTTTTCAATGCTTGTACTTGCATGCCTGAATCATATCACATGACTATGTACACATTTTCTGCTTGTGCACGCCACTTGGCAGTCATCTTACCACTCATTGCATTGTTTCAGACAACCCTAAACCTACAGGTCTAGATCTTGGAGCATGGACTGTGGTAGACTTCCTGCTGATCAGATAGGTACAGCTGTAGCGTAGTGGATCAGCGGTTGATCGTCCGGGGTCCATTTCTTTCAGGCCTCCTGCTCAGATCTCGAGTTTTCTTTTTGTAACTCGTAAGCTTATTTTGCATTGCTCATACTTATATATCTTCTTGTATTCTTACCTTTGCTCCTCCGGATGATGCAATATGCTTGTAATATTATGTCATATCCTGTGATAACTTTGTAATTATACGCTTTTATTGGAATGTATAATACACCACGTACTTGATGCTTAGCATATATATGTGAGGATATTTTTACCTTGTGCATATACGTCACAATAACGTCCCGTAGCCACGGGACCGGGGCATTACAGAATGGTATAGGGCCTAGGCTCTGATGTCCTTCGTGCAACCAGTCAGCAGATTATTGGTAAAGAAATTTGCAGCTAGAATGTATGAGTCCTGGTTATACAATCAAACTACAAGTGCAAAGTTATCTATTTCTTCTTGATTGTCCTTCCTTTGATTCTTGAATCCCTTACATCTTTTTGCTTTCTCATTCTTGTTGTCTTTATACCAACTTAAGATATGGGTAGACTAGTAATCTATCAGGGGGACAGATATGGTTCTTTTTTGCCCTGTTCTGGCATTCTTTGATTTCACTACATCATATTGTCTTATATCAGATAATTTTTCGGCCTCGCATTCAATTGTTATATATATGGATATTCTATGGGGATTAGCACAGAAAGTGGAGATCAGTACAGAAAGTGGGATAGTCATCACTTATATAATCAATAGACTGTATCACTACAAGAGGAGCATCAGTATGGAACGAATTTCTGAAATCAGGACTTCTGCCAATAAGAACTATAGTATTTTCTTTTCATATTATTCTTGGAATGATCATGATCACTTCTATCAACTTCTTGGAGCCCAAGTATTTTTAGAATTGACCTGCTGTAAGGTTGACATCCAGAAGACAACACTCATGACTCATTTTAGTTCTTATGAATTCTTGGTCATGTCCTTCGGAGCCACAATGTCTCGCAGTCTTCATGGAATTGATGAACCACTGTCCCTACTAGCCTCGCCAAGTGATGGTTGTGTTCTAGCCATGTTCAGGCTAAACCATGTGTGGGCTTCATTATACCCTGGTGCTTAGTAGTTAGCGCTGTCTTATATGCTAGCTTCGTCATGTGAGCTTCTCCAAGTGCGAGCCCCGCAGAGCTTTGCCACATCCTAGTGCTTAACACCTAATGCTGTGTTATGCAATGGACTCACCTGGGCCTGGCTTCGCTCATGGCTAGTTCTGTCAGTGTTTAGTACTATAGCCTCGTTCCCTAGCTTTCTCCTACCTAACTTGTTTTTATGGATTTAATGAACCAGGTTTTCTCGCTGTATCTGAACAAATTTATCATAATCTTTAGTGATGATCTATTCAGCCAACCTTACAAGGCTTGAGTATTCTCCAAAATAACTTAACCAATAGTTAGGTTATCATACAGAAGATAGTATTCAGGACTCTTTGTGGTTATTTTAAATTCACAGTTATACCTTTAAACTAATCAGTATTCAGTATTCAGAATTCATTATTATTATCGATTTTTCTTTGTTTATTTACGATCAATTTATTGGTTTCTCTTTATCTGCCATATTATAGTTTACTTCCAGAGTGACAGAGAATATATGAATCATTTGGTAATCTTATTATAAACCCTTTGTTAGTAATAGTTTCCGCCCAGCAAAAATTCAGACAGTGAAAGTTTGGTCAGTTTTGAAGTCTGTTCATTTCATATTATTCAAAGTAGGTTAGTCTACAAAAGTTCTGACAGATAATTATATGAGAGAGATAGTTCGGTTACATGTGTTCCAGTTATTATTGTGTCAGACAAAGACACGGGATTCAGATCGTAATTCTGTTAAAGTCTTCAGAAAAGTTTAGGGACTCATCTTATATTCAACTTATTTTATCACTCTCAAAATGACTGGACAGTCCAATCGGACCATTCAGATTCTTATTTATCATCATCTGGCAGAAGTCTCTTATAACAGTTCTTAAACCTGTATTAATATCACACCATCTGAGTTTATATAGTAGGAAGTGCAGAAGATGTGTAGATCTCAATTTATTGATCAATCAGGTATGAGCGTTACCCTTAATTATTGATATCTTAATTGATATAAATCCTCATCTCTATCTTTTCTATGTTCATCTTTCCCATATCAAAATTTCGAGGACGAAATTTTTGTAAGATGGATGGATTGTAACACCTCATTCCCAAATACATACTAAGATATGTATTCTAACTTTTTGATCATATTTTCCTATTTATCTCCCAGTATTAACTTTTATTTTATAATTATTTATATAATCGTTTGGTATCAGTTCTGGATTTTCAGACTCAGAGTCAGCCCTACTCCGAACTAGAGACCCGATCCTAGTGTACTGCTGAATTTGATCTTTTTAGTAGTCAAATTTGATCAGTTTTAGTTTCAAATATTATTTTTCAATATTTTAAATTTTTATGATTTTTTAGAATTTTTCTGAATTATTCTCCAAAATCTTCAAAATAGTATTGACTGATATCGTCGATCGATTCTCAAATTTTTAATTTACAAATGAAGTATAATTTCTAAAAACTACTTTCACATTGTTCTTTAAGATCATATTTTCTATCTTAATGCATTTTTGGAGATTTTTCTGAATTTATCAAAATTCGACCATGTTTGGTGTCGACCAGTATCGCCGGTTAATTTTAGGATTTTTAATTTGAAAATAGGATTGAATTTCTTGAATTAAATTTCACCATGTACCTCAACATAATATTTTTTTATTTTATAAATTTTTGAGAATATTTACCAATTACTTTATTGGTGATTCCAGTATTTCCCGCATCCGTAACTTTGCCTCGGGATTTCCCCACTTATTTTGTTTTCCCTCTACATTTCCTTTTTTTTTCCCTTTTCCTTTTTCCTTTATTTTTTTCCTTTTCCTTTTCTTTTTCTTTTTCTTTTTCCTTCCACCCCTTTCCTCCCCCTTCCTTTCTTTTCTCTCTTCTTCTTTCTTTTTCTTTTTTCTTTTTTCTTCTCTTCACTTCTACTGACCAGCGATGTAACTCCCCTCCCCCTCTCAAATTCTCCCCCTCTCCGTAATCTCTCAATTTCTCTTTCTTTTTTCACTCTCTCTCATCTTCTTTCTCTCTCACTCCTCAATTCCTCTTACACTCTCCCTCTCTCTTTCATTCAAGGTCGACGACACCACCACCTAGCCCATCACCTCCGGCCATCTTCACCATGCCAGTCGGTGACTCCTCCTCTAGCAGCCACATCATCCCCTCCCACTTCTTCACCGAAATCCCACTACCATCTCCCCTTCAATTCCATCTAATTCACCATCTCCCCAAATCCCACCACCAATCACCATCATCACCTCCACCTATCTTTCTTAACCTCCTCCACCACCAATCACCATCATCACCTCCACCTATCTTTCTTAACCTCCTCCACCACCATCAAAATCTCCCATCTCCATTGATTTTCCACTACCCATCTCTCCACCTCTAAAAATCCACCAAAAAGCAAACTCCTCCATCTCAAAATCACCCACCACCAACTCCTCCTTCCCTTCCTCGGAGTTGGGCCAGCCATCCTGGGCCAGGGGCGTGGCCAGCATGCCACCGTTGGCCGACGCCCCCGACCACGAGCCCAGGTCACGGCAATTGGCCATAACCTGTTTCTCTCTCCTTTCTCTCTCTCTCTTTATCTCCCTTTCTCTCAATACTCTCTCTCTCTCTCTCTCTCTCTCTCTCTCTCTCTCGTGTCCTCCCTCTATTATACTCTCTCCTCTCCATTCTTTTACACGTACGTGTGCATGTATTTTTGGGATTTCGAGATTTCACGGTGTTTTTTTGAAGATTATTAGTGAGTTTTCTCGCTTTATTTGAGTACCCCGCTTCGACAGGGTTTTATTGTATTCTTGGTTTATGTATTATATTCTAAGATTGTTGTGATTATATTGTGGACTGTGTATGTACATCGATGATATATACTGTATTTTGTGGACTGATGCCTGTAATAATATAGACTATATTATATTTGTCCATGTATTGGTACTAATTCTCATGGCTACTCTATGGGCATTGTGCCCTATACCCTCTGGGTTTCATGGTAGCTGCAGGAAGTGCGCTTAGACCGTTTATGGTCTCTTATTTAGCGTCCAATGCTATTAATTATTATTTACCATGTTTATATCTGTGTTTATGTCGTACTAATATTATCTGCAGGTACGCATTCGGCCTTCTTACCCAATCAGCCTCTGGGCTTACATTCAGCCCTCTGGGCTTTACATCAGCCTTCAGACTTTGACCCTTTGCGTCTCTTATGCTCCGCCTGGTAGGCGAGCCTAACACCCAGCGCTTTATCGCTAACTCCATTCAAGCATATTTGTGCCGTGAGTGCGGTTTTGCCATGTGTGGTGGCACAGCGTCTATACGCTTGCTCTGCTATGTGCGTTTAATTGCGCCGCGAGCAGTAACCACGACAAGCATGATGGCATCTATCACTATACGCTAGCTTCGCTCCAGCCTTGCTTAGCTCTGCTTGATTATTCACTTTATTGCCTAATCATTATTATTGTTATATGCCATGATACGCTTCCACTTTGCTCAGCCTCGTATAGCTATATATTAGCGTAATGTTATTATTATAATTGTGAAGTGTTTAAAATTTTTACTTATATTATTTTTCTAAAATTTTATTGATTTTTGGTATTTATACTGATCTCCTGTATCGGTATCATTTTCCTGTATTGTGTTATTCGATAGTTAATATCTGTTGTATTATCGCTTGACGTGCTTTCACTTGATGTACTAACACTTACCATGTTGGTTACTTAACACCAGATTGTACACGTTTATTGCATACCTATTACTACATTCCTACATCTATCTTGTAATAAATCCTGCTAATTTCTTGTCTTAATGTCTTATTTTGCAGGTTTATCTTAATAAAGGGAGAGAAGATAAGACCAAATAAAAAACAGTTAAATTTTGATTTAATTGGATCTATTTGGTTAACTGAAGATAAAGCCAAATAAATACAGTTAAAGTCGGATTTAGAAGAATGAATTTGGTTACTTGAAGAATCAAGGAGATAAAGGCAAATCCAGAAGTCCAAAGGCAACCCTATCAATATACAAAGGGATATCTAAATGATTGATATGTATATTTAAAATATTTAGAGAGATAAGATACAATCTAACTGAAGATCAAGGGATAAAATAAAAATTTATCTCCAACCTTATTAGAATATCTTTTCTATTGGGCAAGAGATTTTCCCGTTATCTTCGTATGCTCCCCCTTATCCAATTTTGTTTATAAATACATGCATTTCTAAAGGCAAAGTGGCACCACTCAGCAGAGATTTTAGGCTAGGTTTTTGTTATAGTTTAGTATAGATTTTTATATTTCTTTTCGTGTATTTTTTATTATTATTTATGTAACTCAGAGGATAGAAGAGTTTCATGAGAGAATAAGAGTGAAACTTGCACTGAGAGTGATACAGGTATAAGTTGTTCTTCTTTCTTTCATCGTTACTTCATTTGATCGAAGGTTAAATTTTTATATTCTTCTTCTTCTTTTACTCTTCTTCTTTCGGGTTTTGATAATAATCCAAGTGAATCCTATGGCCTCAAAACTGTCTTACGCTTGCAAGTGCTATTGATGACTTATGGAGATGGATAGATATTTCTAAATTAATTTATTTTGCACCTTTATTTCATATGTTTAGAATGGGAATGGGGAAGATCCTATGCGCCATACTATGATCGCCTTCAAGACGAGGTAAATCGATGCACGGATCCAAGGTAAGTCATCAACCAAAAGAGGCAAGTAAGTACTTTTAGGTTTTCTTCTTTCTTTTAATTCTTTAGTGTAGGACACAGATATTAATCAATTCTTTCTTTTCTCCTTTCATTTCTTTTCAACTTAGTTTTTAAAAACACCAACTATGATCATCTTTTTCTATCTTCCACTCTTCTCTAAATTAACATAGCTTTCTTTTCCTTTTCTCTATAAAAATAAAGAAGAACTCTTAACTAGTTTAGTAATTTAGAAAAAGAACTTACTAAAAGCTTCCATCGCAAGTCCCTCTTTATAGATCACGACCCGCATAGCCACTTACTATAGCGGTAGAATTGAGAACCTTGCACTTCTATTATTCTTTTCTAAAATTCTGTATTTTTGTGCCGATAAAACCTCAACCAAATTTTGGCGTTGTTGGGGAGGGACGGTAAGTAACTCTTTTTTGTTTACTTTATGGGTTAATTTTCTTCTCTATTCTTGTGTACAGAAGGAGACATCAAGGAAATTTTTATTCCAGTGGACATATAAGTGGCCGCGAACTCTGCTCAAGAAAGCAAAGCCCAAAACCCTCAAATTCATCGCATTCCTGCAACAATCTGAGTGAACTACTAAACTGTATTTTTTGCAAGTTGGTTGAATTGCAAAGTTTAAATTTCTGCAGCTATTTATTTTCTTGTTTAACTTACTATACATACTTTTTTAACTTCAACAGTAAACTATTGCTTGTAAATGCTAAAAAACATATAGACTTGCATTTAAGCACGTGTCTATTTCATTACATTTTCTATTTACTTCTGAAAAGTGTCGGAGACCAAGTATGTGTGCATAGTATTTTGTATAAGGTTCATTGTTGTATGAAATATTACTTGAGTATTACTTTTTTTTCTGCATACTTGTACACTGTACTAAACGGAATTAAGGGCACATCCTTAAACAAGATAAGGTGGAAAAGTTATTACCTTTCTTAGCCCACAAATAATCTCCTCACTCACTAACCCAAGCCTAACTTAAAACTGAGTAGACATTGGCCCTAGGGATATCTCAGACTCAATAGGAGACTGACCTAAGGGGGAAGTTGATTAGAATTTGACTCTTGCCAAATCGTTATTTAAGGTTGGGGTTGAGAGGCGAAACTTTGAAGAATAGTGGTTTGGTATAATTAGGCCCGTCATTTAAGCACGAATACCTCCCACTGGTCTTGCCCCTACCTGGTTGATTAACTTGTCGTCAGATTCTACAATATACCCCCCGTGGATAGTCTAACCAGTTAGGATTCATCTAGGTCTAAGGTCTACTCTAATTTAGGCTAGATTTTTCTTTGTTTGTTTGTTTGCTTGTTTTATTTTTTTGTTTTTGACATCTTGGTGATATGGATTATCAGTTATTCCTTTGCATATAATGATCCATACTTCACCCTGACCTCTTTTGACTCGGATATTAACAGCATGACATATCATAACTTTAACCAACTAAGTATGCTGGATTAGTGTTATCCGAATCAATACATGCCCCAGTCCCAATATTATGAACAAGATTGGAACAATCGTCACTACTGTTCAAAGAGTCAATGGGGATACAATTTTCCTGAGTCATATTGTCAACCACCAGTCCAACATTCAGCTCCAAATTTTCTTAATCATGATCAACCTATGAAGAAAAATCTAAGGTGACTAAGAGTATAGAAGCTATGGTTAAGTCTCAAGAATAAAAGCTAAAAATGATGGACTCACAATTCTCACAAAACTTCCAAATATAAGATACTCCATTTTCCAAGTCCAACAATAAGAAAAAGAACCTATGAACTTAAATAGGAGTACGGATAACCTGATTTAGTTCGAAAATAATTTTTTCCAATCTCTCAATAGGATAGAAGCACAAATGAGTCATCTGACCAACATAGTGAAAGATAAGAATGAGAAAACTCTACCTAACATATTTTTGACCATTCCTGATTGCCCTAACCATATTGATAAGAACAAAGAATCATGGTGACTTGGAGACTTTGACCAAGATTAAATTTCATCACAAAATTTTGAATTTGACCAATATCAACCCATTGACAAATTTACAAGTTTTCATTTCAATGAAATTGAACTTGAACATGAATGTGACCCCAACCCACAACTTTGTAATTCAAATCTAATTTTTGAATTTATGTTGACTCTGGTATACTTAACCAAGTTGGACCCATTTTTCAAGCCAACATTGATTCTTGTATCCATATATTTTGAAATTGAACCACCTCTTTTGGATAGTCACACTTCATTGATGGGAAAAGGATATAAAATTAAATTCTTTGATTTAGACTCAACTCTTGAATCAAAATCGACTCTTGAACCCAAAGTTGATTTTTTCGAGTTAGTAATGGTACCCAAATCAATCACTCTTGAACCCAAGTCAACCATTCCACCAAGTCACATTCTTTTGTTAGACATAGGTATAGACCATGATGACTCCGTGATGATTTTTCAAAATTGGTCATGTAAAGAAAATAATTTTTATGATAGGATCTTCCATGATCATATTCATATTGTTGATTTTAATTATGTAAATAGAAAAACAGTTAATAAAAATGAGTTCCGTGAACCACCATATTGTCTTTATTAGGTATCAATCTTGGCCCAATCTAACTACCACTGGAACCACCACCTTGAGGTAACATTTTTCTTTCCTTTTCTTATTTTTCATGCATTTATGCATTCTTTCATACATTGAGGACAATGCATGAAATAGGTGTGGATGAGGGTCCTAACATAACATAGGTTTTCTTTTTATTAAAAAAATTTAACATTTTCTTTGCTTATAAAAACATTTTGAAAAGAGAAACAATATTTTGACTTATTTTTTGTAAGAAACTAAGTTAATTTTAAGAAATAGAAGAATTATAATTAAGATTTCTTATACTTGGTCAAAAAAAAATTATTTGTTTGATTTCTAGGGTTAGGAAGAAAATTTAGAAAAGTAATTTAGTCTTGTTTTTTACCTTGACGAAATATGCATACTTTATACACTTACACACTTAGAGTTTAAAAACAAAGATTCTCATGCCTTAAAAAAAGAGAAAAAACAAAAAAGAAAACAATATATATATATATATATATATATATATATATATATATATATATATATATATATATATATATATATATATAAAATCTCTGATTAAGCTGGGTATTTGTGCCACATAAAACATAAATATTCACGCCTAAAAGTGATCCATATAATAAATAAAATTCTTTGTTTTGTGGCCTTACTGCTCGAGTCCTTAAGTCCTTGGGGTGTTTTCTCACCAGGTGCCCTAACACCGTCTGGTTTGGGAGTCACAGACTAAAGGCTTGTTACATGGGGCAGATTAGAAAGCCAAATAAAACTATTGAATAATACTACCAAAAAATATATATATAAGGCATAAGAGTTAAAAAATCCTGAGTCAAATTTTAACTGTCACAAAGGTACATATGACTTAGGGTAAAGTAATAGACTAGATGAGAAATAGAGTTTGACTCCTTACCGTGATTGATAACAAGTTTTTAAATGGAAACTAAGTTTAGGAATGAAAATTTTTGATTTTTCTATAACTTATAGATTACTTGAACTCTTGCAATAATACTTCAAATATTTTCTTTCTTTTACAAAATGCTTTTTCAAAAATACTAGCAGTTTGTTTCTCTTTCTTTATGGATTTTGTGGGTGTAATTTACTGAAAATTCTCACGATACAAAACTCGTCCTCTAAGGGTAACCTAGAGATTAATGGCTTGTTGCACATGCTAAGTGCAACTGTGATTCTTACAAAAGTATGTTAGATTAGGTGCTCAATTTTTCTTTATTTTGCTCAAGGATGAGCAAAAGATAGGTATGGGGTGTGATTGTACACGTTTATTGCATATCTATTATTACATTCCTATATCTATCTTGTAATAAATCCTGCTAATTTCTGTCTTAATGTCTTATTTTGTAGGTTTGTCCTAATGAAGGGAGAGAAAATAAGACCAAATAAAAGACAGTTAAATTCTGATTTAATTGGATCTATTTGGTTAACTGAAGGTAAAGCCAAAAAAATACAGTTCAAATCGGATTTAGAAAAGTCAATTTAGTTAGCTTGAAGAATAAAGGAGATAGCGGCAAATCCTGAAGTCAAAAGGCAACCTTTTTAATATACAAAGGGATATCTAATTGATTGGAATTTATATTCAAAAGATTTAGAGAAAGAAGATATAATCTAACTGAAGATCAAGGGATAAAATAAAGATTTATCTCTAATCTTATCTCCAACATTAACACAAGATCTTTTTTATTGAGCAAGAGATTTTTCTCCTATCTTCGTACGATCTCCCTTATCCAATTTTGGCTATAGATACCTGTATTTCTGAAAGCAAAGGGGTACCACTTAGCAGAGATTTTAGGATAGGTTATTGTTCTAGTTTAGTGCATATTTTTATTTATTTTCATATATTTTTTGTATTTATTTATGTAACTCAGAGGAGAGAAGAGTTTCATAAGAGAATGAGAGTGAAGCTTGTACTGAGAGTGACACCGGTGTAAGTTGTTCTTCTTTTCTTTCATCGTTACTTCATTTAATCAAAGGTTACATTTTTATATTATTCTTCTACTTTTACTCTTATTCTTTCTGGTTTTGATAATAATCTAAGTGAATCCTATAGCCTCAAAACTGCCTTACCCTTGCAAGTGCTATTGACGACTGATGGTGATGGATAGATATTTCTAAATTAATTTATTTTGCAGCTTTATTTCATAAGTTTAGAATGGGA
This sequence comes from Agave tequilana, assembly GCA_038442645.1. Taxonomy (NCBI): domain Eukaryota; kingdom Viridiplantae; phylum Streptophyta; class Magnoliopsida; order Asparagales; family Asparagaceae; genus Agave; species Agave tequilana. The sequence continues at coordinate 120,669 of JAVJIF010005423.1, forward strand.
ATGGGGAAGATCCAATGTGTCATACTATGATCGCCTTCAAGTCGAGGTAAATTGATGCAACGGATCCAAGGTAAGTCATCAACTAAAAAAGGCAAGTAAGTACTTTTAGGTTTTCTACTTTCTTTTAATTCTTTATTGTAGGATACAGATATTAATCAATTCTTTCTTTTCTCCTTTTCATTTCTTTTCAACTTAGTTTTTAGAAACACAACTATCATCATCTTCTTCTATCTTCCACTCTTCTCTAAATTAACATAGCTTTCTTTTCCTTTTCCCTATAAAAACAAAGAAGAACTTTTAACTAGTTTAGTAATTTAGAAAAAGAACTTACTAAAAGCTTCCATCACAAGTCCCTCTTTGTAGATCATGACTCGCATAGTCACTTACTATAGCGGTAAAATTGAGAACCTTGCACTTCTATTATTCTTTTCTAAAATTCTGTATTTCCTGTGCCGGTAAAACCTCAACCAAATTTTGGCATTGTTAGGGAGGGACGGTAAGTAACTCTTTTTTGTTTACTTTATTGGTTAATTTTCTTCTCTATTCTTGTGTATAGAAGGAGACACTAAGGAAATTTTTGTTGCAGTGGAAATATAAGTGGCCCCAGACTCTGCTCAAGAAAGCAAATCCCAAAAACCCTGAGACTCATCGCATTCTCGCGGCAATCTGAGTGAACTACTAATCTGTATTTTTTACAAGTTAGTTGAATTGGAAAGTTTAAATTTCTGCAGCTATTTATTTTCTTGTTTAACTTACTGTACATACTTTTTAAACCTCAACAGTAAACTATTGCTTGTAAATGCTAAAAAAATGTATAGACTTCCATTTAGGCACGTGTCTATTTCATTACATTTTCTATTTACTACTGAAAAGTGCCGGAGCCCAGGTATGTGTGCATAGTATTTTGTATAAGGTTCATTCTTGTATGAAATATTGCTTGAGTGTTACTTTTTTTGCTATATACTTTTACACTGTACTAAACTAAATTAAGGGCACATCCTTAAACAAGATAAGGTGGAAAAGTTATTACCTTAGCCCACAAACAATCTCCTCACGCACTAACCCAAGCCTAACTTAAAACTGAGTAGACGTTGGCCCTAGGGACATCTCGGACTCAATAGGAGACTGACCTAATAGGGTAGTTGATTAGAATTTGACTCTTCCCAAATCGGTGTTTAAGGTTGGGGTTGAGAGGCAAAAAATTAGAAGAACAATGGTTTAGTATAATTAGGCCCATCATTTAGGCACGAATACCTCCCACTGGTCTTGCCCCTACCTGACTGATTAACTTGTGGTCAGATTCTACAATATACCCCCCGTGGACGGTCTAACCAGTTAGGAGTCGTCTAGGTCTAAGGTCCACTCTAGCTTAGGCTAGATTTTTCTTTATTTGTTTGTTTGCTTGTTTTTGTTTTTGTTTTTCTTTTTGACATCTTAGCGATATGGCTTATAATCACAGTTATTTCTATACAAATAATGATCCATATTTCACCCTGACCTCTTTTGACTCGGATATTACCAGCATAATATATCATAACTTTAACCAACCAAGTATGTCAGATTAGTCTTATCCGAATCAATACATGCCCCAGTCCCAATATTATAAACAAGATTGGAACAATCGTCATTACTTTTTATAGAGTCAATGGGGAAACAAGTCCCCTAAGTCATATTGTCAACCACCATTCCAACATTCAGCTCTAATTTTTCCTAGTCATGATCAACCCATGAAGAAAAATCTAAGGTGACTAAGCATATAGAAGCTCTGATTGAGTCTCAAGAATAAAAGCTAAAAATGATAGACTCACAATTCTCACAAAACTTCCAAATATAAGATCCTTAATCCATTTTTCAAGTTCGACGACAAGAAGAAGAACCTATGGACTTAGATAGGAGTATGGAAACCTGATTCAGTTCAAAAATATGTTTTTCCAATCTCTCAATAGGTTAGAAGCACAAATGAGTTATTTGATCAATATAGTGAAAGATAGGAATGTGAAAACTCTACCGAACACATTTTTGACTATTCCTGATTGTCTTAGCCATATTGATAAGAATAAAGAATTAGGTGTCTTGGAGACTTTGACCAAGATTAAATTTCACTACAAAACCTTGAATTTGACCAATATCAACCCATTGACAAATTGATAAGTTTTCATTTCAATGAAATTGAACTTGAACATGAATGTGACCCCAACCCACAACTTTGTAATTCAAATCCAATTTTTGAATTTATGTTGACTCTAGTATCCTTACCCAAGTTAGACCTATTTCCCAAGCCAACATTGATTTCTGTATTCATAGATTTTGAAATTTAATCACCTCTTTTGGATAGTCACACTTCATTAAAGGGAAAAGGATGTAAATTTAAATTCTTTGATTTAGACTCAACTCTTGAATCAAAATTGACTCTTGAACCCAAAGTTGATTTTTTGAGTTAGTAATAGTTCCCAAACCTATCACTCTTGAACTCAAGTCAACCATTCCACCAAGTCACATTCTTTTGTTAGACATAGGTATAGACCATGATGATTCCGTGATGATTTTTCAAGATTGGTCATGTAGAGAAAATAATTTTTATGATAGGATCTTGCATGATCTTATTCATATTGGGAATTGTAATTATGTAAATAGAAAAGAGGTTAATAAAAATGAGTTCTGTGAACCACCACATTATCTTGATTGGGTAGCAACGTTTGGCCCAATCCGACTACCACCGAAACCACCACCTTGAGGTAACATTTCCTTTCCTTTTCTTATTTTTCATGCATTTATGCATTCATTCATACATTTAGGACAATGCATGAAATAGTGTGTGGTGGAGGGTTCAACATAACATAAGTTTTCTTTTTATTAAATTTTTTTTAACATTTTCTTTGCTTATAAAAAATTTTTGAAAAGTGAAACAATATTTTGATTTATTTTTTGTAAGAAACTAAGTTAATTTTAAGGAATAGAAGAATCATAATTAAAATTTCTTATACTTGATCAAAATAATATTATTTGTTTAATTTCTAAGGTTAGGAAGAAATTTTGAAAAAGCAATTTAGCTTTGATTTTTATCTTGACGAAATATGCATACTTTATACACTTACACACTTAGGGTTTAAAAACAAAGATTCTTATGCCTTAAAAAAAGAGAAAAAAACAAAAAGAAAACAAAAAAGAAAAAAATATATATCAAAAAATTCTCCGATTAAGCTGGGTATTTGTGCCTCATAAAGCATAAATATTCACGCCTAAAAGTGATCCATATAATAAATAAAATCTTTAGTTTTGTGGCCTTATTTGCTCGAGTCTTTAAGTCATTGGGGTGTTTTCTTATCCGGTGCCCTGAGACCATCTAGTTTGGGAGTCACAGACTAATGGCTCGTTACATGGGCAGATTAGAAAGCCAAATAAAACTATGGAATAATACTACCAAAATATATATATATAAGGTATAAGAGTTAAAAAATCCCGAGTCAAAATTTCGCTGTCACAAAAGTACATATGACTTAGGGTAAAGTAATAGACTAGATGAGGAATACAATTTGACTCCTTACCTTGATTGATAACAAGTTTTTAAATGGATACTAAGTTTAGGAACGAAAAATTTTGGTTTTTCTATAACTTATATATTACTTGAACTCTTACAATAATACTTCAAATATTTTCTTTCTTTTTAAAATGCTTTTTCAAAAATACTAGCAGTTTGTTTCTCTTTCTTTATGGATTTTTGTGGGTGTAATCCACTGAAAATTCTCACGGGACTTTACTCGTCCTCTAAGGGTAACCTAGAGATTAATGGCTTGTTGCACATGCTAAGTGCAACCGTGATTCCTATGAAAGTGTGTTAGATTAGGTTAGCTCTCTTAATAAATCCTGCTAATTTCTGTCTTAATGTCTTATTTTGTAGTTTTGTCTTAATGAAGAGAGAGAAGATAAGACTAAATAAAAAACAGTTAAATTCTGATTTAATTGAATCTATTTGGCTAACTAGAGATAAAGCCAAAAAAAATACAGTTCAAATCTTATTTAGAAAAATTAATTTAGTTAGCTTGAAGAATCAAGGAGATAGCGGCAAATCCAGAAATCAAAAGGCAACCCTTTCAATATACAAAGGGATATCTAAAGGATTGGAATTTATATTCAAAAGATTCAGAGAGATAAGATATAATCTAACTGAAGATCAATGGATAAAATAAAAATTTATCTCCAATCTTATCTCCAACGTTAACAGAAGATCTTTTTTATTGGGTAAGAGATTTTTCTCCTATCTTCGTACGATCTCCCTTATCCAGTTTTGGCTATAGATACTTGTATTTTTGAAAGCAAAGGGGCACACTCAGCTGGGATTTTAGGATAGGTTATTGTTCTAGTTTAGTGTAGATTTTTATTTATTTTCACATAATTTTTGTTTTTATTTATGCAACTCAGAGAAGAGAAGAGTTTCATGAGAGAATGAGAGTGAAGCTTGTACTGAGAGTGACACTGGTGTAAGTTGTTCTTCTTTTCTTTCATCGTTACTTTATTTAATCGAAGATTACATTTTTATGTTCTTCTTCTTCTTTTACTCTTCTTCTTTCTTGTTTGGTGATAATCCAAGTGAATCTTATAGTCTTGAAACTGTCTTGCGCTTGCAAGTGCCATTGACGGCTTATGGTGATGGATAACCATTTCTAAATTAATTTAGCTTGCGCCTTTATTTCATAAGTTTAGAATGGGAATCGGGAAGATCCTATACGCCATACTTTGATCACCTTCAAATCTAGGTAAATCATTGTTATTAATCCAAGGTAAGTCATTGACCGAAAGAGGTAAGTAAGTAATTTTAGGTTTTCTTCTTTCTTTTAATTATTTAGTGTAGGACACAGTTATTAATCAACACTTTCTTTACTTCTTTTCATTTTCTTTCAACTTAGTTTTTAAAAACACTAACTATCATCTTCTTCTATCTTCCACATTTCTCCAAATTAACATAGATTTCTTTTCCTTTTCTTTATAAAAATAAAGAAGAACTTTTAACCAGTTTAGTAACTTAGAAAAAGAACTTACTAAAACCTTCCATCGCAAATCCCTCCTTATAGATCATGACCCGCATAGCCACTTACTATAGCGGTAGAATTGAGAACCTTGTACTTCTATTATTCATTTTTAAAATTCTGTATTTTCTGTGTAGGTAAAACCTCAATCAACACCTGACACCTGTATGTTATCACCTGACATGTTCTCACATGACACCTGCCATGCTTAACACTTGACTTATAATTATCACATTACGGGAATGTAACAACTGATATCCTGATATACTCCAGTGCAACATGTACTCTAAATACTTCTAACATGCTCCTACTCATTCCTGTAATCTGATAATTACCTAATAAATTATAAAACACACAACGTACAACAAGATGGGGGAAACTGATGGATGCCAGTATGATGATGTACTTATAATGGTTAATATATCTGAAGTGTCGTGTGGGGTATAATATAAGTTCCCGATGAAGTGTCGTGCAGGGTGAAATCTAAGTCCCCAAAGCAGGAGTCAGAATCACATAGACCGTTGTCCCGGATAGAAGCGAGACCTACTATAAATATGATCATCAGTTCTTCATCAGTTTCCAATTTAATTTGTCTTATCGATATGCGGGTGTATGTGTGGAAGCCTAGACACATATCTAAACATATGGATTGGATGAATAATAAGAACTTAATAACCAAACAATAATAATATTAGGAATGTGGGATATTTGGTCTCTCTTTCATTCGAGTTTTGGTCCTCACATTTAGATCCGAATAAGTTCTGCTAGAGTGCGAGCTCCAGTACGAATTGTCAGTGATGTGAGACACTGGTAGGGGGATGAATAAAATATCAAAAAGTATTGATTATTATTATTATTATTAGACAACTTAAAATACAACACTTTAATATTCTCTTGCATGGGGTTACTGAGGTTGTCTCCACTCAGATTATAGTGACATAAACATAAGGTATTTATATGAGGGTGATTGAGATTTTAGAATTTGTAAATAAGAAGAATGAGTTGTAGAGTTCTTAGTCTCAATGCTATCCGCTGTAGCAAGGGCCAAAGCGGGTCGTGATCCGCTGGGAAGGATGCGATGCAAGCTTTTCGGCCGATTCCTCTGTATGCTTTGAATAAAACAAAGAAGGGATTAGATTTGAAGTGTATATGAATAAAGAAGTATGGTTTTACTGATCTACTACCACAACCCACCATGCAAGTCTTGGATGTTGAATTTCATCTTGAGATAAATGTGATTTACCCTAGATTATTAAGAGTGATTCAAGCAAGAAAATATGATATTAGAATCTAACTAAGTTGCATTATCAAAAACTAAACAATGTTTCATCCTAACATCTAAGTACAGCTTAAGAAAAGACTAATCTTAAATTTAGGCTGTCCTAGTTCTTAAGTATGAAGGCATGAGGAGTTATTTAAATGTGCAACCTAGATTAAGAAATCTAATCATCAGTTTAATCTTCAAGAAAAACAATCTTTAGACCTAGGGTTTCTAAAAACTGGTCATCAAACAATTCAAATCCTAACTTGCCCTAGGGTTGCTTAAGAGATCAGCAAACCACACAAAGAATTAGTTAGACATCATTTTTTTATATTTTTTTATATTGTTTTTTATTTTCTTTTTTAATTAGAAGAAAAGAAGAAGAAACAAAACAAGAGATCACAGATGAAAACCGAAGCAATTAATCGCAGATAAAAGAAATAAAAATTGACAAGAATTAAATATGCAAAAGAAAGTAACCTTTATTCGAAAGTATGTCTCCAAATACAAGCTCCTTCTTCTCCACAAAGCCTTTAAAACGAAATTACAACGTGCAGAAATTTAAGAAAAAGCTAAAGAAAAACCCTAATCTTCTCTGGATGCCCTCCCTGTTGCGTCTGCAGGGGTATTTATAGGTGCAGAAGGTGATAGAGTCCCGGATAAACTCCTCCACGAAATCTGTTCCCTGGACTCATCTTGTTTGCCGCGGAAATGCGGCTTGGGCCGCGTTTCTGCGGCCATACAGTGGCAGATGGCCACGCCCTTTGGCGCGTGGCTTCTCCTGGTCCGTCCATCTGGGCGTATGCTTCTGGAAGCTGGATCCTGGCTCTTCATTTTGGATTTTCGAGATAACTTAGAAATCAAGTTACCCTAAATCTAAATCCCTTCAAAAACGAATCTCATCCTTGCACTCTTATTTATCCTCATCCACCAAGCATTTAGGGTAGAATAGAATTCTATCCTTTCCCTCTTTGTAGTATTTGCAATTTTTATAATTTGTATTTGCACTTTGGCACCTGGGCTTGGACTATGGGCTTTTGGGCTTCATTAAACTTTAATTCTTTATTTAATTCAATACTCAAGGCCTGCACACATTAAATAACAAAATATTAGTAAATGTGCAGAATTATATGAATAAATATGAAAATGTGATGGTAAATATGATGACAATTATGCATTTTTCACTACCAATCACACCCCCACACTTATCTTTTTGCTCGTCCTTGAGTAAAAATCAAAAAGAAAAAACTAAACTAGCTAACTCACTTTCGTAGGAATCACGGTTGCACTTAGCACGTACAACAAGCCGTTAAACCCCTAGGTTACCCTAGAGGACGAGTGTTGTCTCGTGAGGGTTTTCAGCGGATTACACCCACAAAATCCATAAAAAGGAAATATTTGAAATACTTTTGAAAAGACTAAGTAATCTATAAGATTTTAGGATCATAATTTTTATTCATTCTTAAACTTAGTCTTTATATAGTAAATTGTTATCCATTTTAGGTAAGGATCAAAATTGAATTTTTGTATAGTCTTTTTCGTTACCAAAAGTCATATGCATCCTTGTGAATCTTTACTAGGAATTCTTTAACTTGGACTCTCATGCCTCTTTATTATTATATTTTTTTCTCTTTTTTTAATATGTATAACTCATCTAATTTTCTTTCGTGTAAGTATCAAGGCTTCTTGAGGCCCTCATACCTAACTAATTGACTATTAGATGTGTTAATATATATATAATATTTCTTAATTTTTTTAGGCTTTCTAATCCACCCATGTAGCGAACTTAAAGTCGGTGGCTCCCAAACTGGTTGGTTTTAGGGCACCGGGTGAGAAAACACCCGCGGACTCAAATTCGAGTGAACTAGGCCACAAAACTAAGGACTTTATTTTATTTAGATCTCACCTTTAGGTGTGAATACTTATGCTTCTTGAGGCACATGTATCCAGCTTAATTGGTGATTTTTTTTTTATGAGGCACAAGGGTCTTTGTCTTAGAATCCTAGATATGCATTAGGTATGCACATTTCATTAAGGTAAAAATTAAGACTAACTACTTATTCAATTTCTCCTCCTATAACTAAAAATTCAACAATTTATTTATTTTGACCAAGTTTTTAGAAATCCTAATCATGATTTTCCTAATTCTTAAGACTAACTTAGATTTATTTCAAAAGATAAGTCAAAATATTGTCCTTTTTATAATATATTTTTTTATTTTAATTAATTAATTTATTTATTTATTTATTTATTTTTTTAATATGTTAGTAAACCCTCCCCCACACTTGTCTCATGCATTGTCCTTAATGTATGAAATGAATGCATATATGCATGAAATAAAGTATAAAGAGAGGCAAAGAATAATAGTATACCATTATATGTACAACACATGTATCACTCTCACCTAGAGCTGCTTAGGATTCATCCCTCTAGCTCGTTTCCCATCATTCCAATGGGTTCTCTTTATAAGGCACAATGGGGAGACCAACAATTTTATTTTAACTCTCTTTCTCCCCATTTTCATCTTCTGTAGGCTCTTCCTCATCATATGTCCACATCCATTATTCAAAAATTCATCACGCCTTTCAGTTGGAACTTCCTTACTATGAATGCCGAGAAATTCTAGCTCAGTTCCGTACATCTCCTCAAAACTTAAATCAACACTTTTCCCTGGAAGTGAATAATTAACCAACATCTCCTTAATCGATGTATCTAAACACAGGAGTTCTTTTCAAAGAGGCTTTCGAAAGTTAAGTCAATCGGAGGTTCTTGAACTATATTCTCATGCGATATTTCAGTGCTTGGCTCATTGAAGATACTCAGATCAAATCTTCATTTTTTAAAGGGAACTCTAAAATTATAATCCCCAACATGTGTCGTCTTATCACTAAAATCACATTTATCCTCAAATAACTTGTCAAGAAATAGAGACTCATTTTCACTTTCTTTTTCACAAATGTTCTCAATGAAGTTTACCTCAAATGTTTGATCTTTTATCTTACGAGATTGTTTTTCCAGGTTGAAGATATTGACCTCTTTAGTCATGTTTCCAAAGGTCAACCTCATGGATCCATTCCTACAATTTATGATCGCATTTGCAGTTGCAAGGAACGGACGCCCTAAGATAACGGGAGTTTGAGACTGAAGAGTGGATACAGGTTCGGTCTCCAGAATAATAAAATCTACTGGGTAGATAAACTCCCCAACTCGGATGAGCACATCGGTAATTTCTCCTTTGGGAATTTTTACGGATCGGTCAGCTAATTGGATTGTAACCTTAGTCGGACTAAGCTCGCCCAACCCAAGTTGTTGGTAGACTGAGAAGGGGAGTAAGTTGATACTTGCTCCCAAATCAAGAAGTGCATGATTAATTGCAGTTTGACCTATTGTGCAAGAGATGGTGGGGCAACCAGGGTCCTTATACTTGACAGAGATCTGGTTGGACAATAGCTCACTAATATTAGTGGCTAGAAAAACCTTCTTGGGCACATTAGTCTTTCTCTTCTTTGTGCACATGTCCTTAAGAAACTTAGCATAACTAGGGACTTGTTGGATTGCATCAAGAAGAGGTATATTGATCTTGACTTGATTAAAAATCTCGCGTACCTTATCCATTTGTGCACATTGCTTATCTTTAAGCCTATTTGGGTAGGGTGCGATGGGCTTGTGCATATCTTCGGCTAACTTGTCTTTTTTAGTATTGTTGGCATCAAGTTGAGATGGAGTGGGATCAGGCAAGCTGAATGCTTGTTTAGAACTTGATGGTGTTGATACTTGGTTATCAACTTGTTTTCCCGACCGCAATGTATGAATCGCATTGCACTGACTCATATGATTCTCTTGAGCCAAGTGAGATTGACTAGAGTTCCTAGGGTTTGGGAATGGTTGACTAGGTAGAGTACCCTTTTGCCTTTCTTGCTGATTCATTTGCATCTCTATCCTAGTCAAGACTTGAGCCAGCGTGTCGTTGCTTTTAACCAGAGTGTCCACCTTTCTTTCCATATTGGAGAGCCTTGTTTCCATTTGTGAATATTGGAAAGAGGGTGGAGGATTTTGATAGGGCGGATTTTGGAAATTGTTGGAGAATTTGGGCCTAGTTTGATCATTGTTGCTTGGGCCCCATGAAAAATTGGGATGGTTTCTCCGACCGGGATTGTAGGTGGGCGATATGGATTGTTGGCGGGCCTTGTGAAGGCCGCACTCATATGTTCGGGCAAGCTTTGTTGCGCGATGAAGACAGGACATTCCTCGAACACATGGTTCATATCTTGACAATAAGTACAGCCCGCTGAAGATGTTGGGCTGACTTGGTTCACAGAGACTGGCTCTTTAGTTTCAAGAGCCTCTAGTCTTCGCATAACAGCAGCTAACTTAGCATCGGTTGCTATGTTGGCCTCAATGGAATGGATACCTCCTTTAGAAGAAGTAGGGTCATCAGTCCTAAATTTTTCCGGAGTAGGTTCCCATTGGATGGTATTTTCAGCTAATTCCTCATACAATAGCCATCCTTCATTTTTGTTCTTTTTCATAAATCCTCCTTGGCACATGGATTCTAACAACGTTTTAGTTTGATATTCTAATCCATCATATAGAACTTGGCAAAGTCGCCATTTCTCTATCCCATGGTGAGGGCATTGGGCAAGGAGGTCCTTAAAACGTTCGAAATATTTCCAAAAAGGCTCATTGGCTGTTTGCTTAAACTGTAAGATGTTCTTCCTAATCAGTGCAGTCTTGTGAACGGGATAAAATTTCTTTAAGAAAGCCTTAACGAAATTATCCCAAGAAGATATAGAACCTACCTCTAGACTATAGAGCCATTTCTTTGCTAAATCCTTCAAAGCAAAGGGGACAAACCTAAGTTTGATGTCATCTTTTCCCAACTTAGGAATATTCATCATGAGACATACTTCCTCAAATTCTCTTATGAAGAAGTATGCATCCTCGGATTCAAGTCCATGAAATTTGGGAAGGGTGTTGATGTATTGTGGCTTAAGCTCAAATGGGTCAACACCTTCATCGGTAAGCTTGATGCAAGAAGGAAGAGAGGTCCTGATAGGATAGATCCTATCTTGGAGTGACGGCGGTTGTGCCATGTGTGAGTCGGGCTTTTGCTCGGGTGGTGAACTAGTCCTAGTTAACCTGAATGTAAGTGGGTCTCTAAACCAAGCGGGCATGCACAATTAGCAAACAAGTTCACCCAATCAACCAAAAAAAAAAAGAAAAACAAACAAAAATCCTATTCTAGGGTTATCCTTGACCTAGACGACTCCTAACCAGGTAGGTGGCAAGACCGGTGGGAGGTTTTTCGTCAGAGACGTTCCTTAATTAAATAACCACCGTTCTTCGGGCTTTCGGCCCTCAAACCCCTGCCTAGACACCGATTTGACAAGAGTTAATTTCGAACAATTTTCCTCCTAAGGACAATCTCCTATTGAGTCCGAGTTAACCTAGGGCCAACGTCTAGTCAAATTTTACTTAAGGTTAGGGTTGTGAGTGTGACGGATATGATTTGTGGGCCAAGGAAGGGTGATGAAATCCCCACCTTATCTTGTTAATGGGTTATGCCCTTAAGATATTTTTGTGTACATGTAAAGCAGTAGAAAAATAATCACTCAAGAAAGCAGTAAATCAGCCAAGAGTGTTTTCTAATCTATATGCTATGCAAACGTACCCTGTCGCCAGCACTCTTCAACAGAATAAAAAAAAAATTTAAAAATAGACACGTGCCCTAGATGTAAGAGTCTAAAAAAAAAATTTATTATCAACAAATGGGTTACTGTTATTAGTTAGCAGTTGCAGAATGATCACAGAGAAAATATATCACAGCAGTAAGCAGTAATTGCAATTCTTAGCCACCTGCAAAAAAATGTATGAGTAGTGAACTACTCAGGCCGCGGAAACGCGGCGTTTGCCGCGGACCCGCGGCTTTGAAGTAGGCTCTGATGCTCTGCCTTCGAGGGCAGAGGCACAGAGTTGCTATGTGTCCTCGCTGCTGCTTTGTTTTCCTATTCTCTGAATCTACAAACAGAAAGAATAAAAAATAATTAGTTTGAGAAAATCGTGTCGTTCCTTCCCCGGCAACGGCGCCAAAATTTTGATTGAGATTTTAGAATTTGTAAATAAGAAGAATGAGTTGTAGAGTTCTTAGTCTCAATGCTATCCGCTGTAGCAAGGGCCAAAGCGGGTCGTGATCCGCAGGGAAGGATGCGATGCAAGCTTTTCGGCCGATTCCTCTGTATGCTTTGAATAAAACAAAGAAGGGATTAGATTTGAAGTTTATATGAATAAAGAAGTATGGTTTTACTGATCTACTACCACAACCCACCATGCAAGTCTTGGATGTTGAATTTCATCTTGAGATAAATGTGATTTACCCTAGATTATTAAGAGTGATTCAAGCAAGAAAATATGATACTAGAATCTAACTAAGTTGCATTATCAAAAACTAAACAATGTTTCATCCTAACATCTAAGTACAGCTTAAGAAAAGACTAATCTTAAATTTAGGCTGTCCTAGTTCTTAAGTATGAAGGCATGAGGAGTTATTTAAATGTGCAACCTAGATTAAGAAATCTAATCATCAGTTTAATCTTCAAGAAAAACAATCTTTAGACCTAGGGTTTCTAAAAACTGGTCATCAATCGATTCAAATCCTAACTTGCCCTAGGGTTGCTTAAGAGATCAGCAAACCACACAAAGAATTAGTTAGACATCATTTTTTTTATTTTTTTTATATTGTTTTTTATTTTCTTTTTTAATTAGACGAAAAGAAGAAGAAACAAAACAAGAGATCACAGATGAAAACCGAAGCAATTAATCGCAGAGAAAAGAAATAAAAATTGACAAGAATTAAATATGCAAAAGAAAGTAACCTTTATTCGAAAGTATGTCTCCAAATACAAGCTCCTTCTTCTCCACAAAGCCTTTAAAACGAAATTACAACGTGCAGAAATTTAAGAAAAAGCTAAAGAAAACCCTAATCTTCTCTGGATGCCCTCCCTGTTGCGTCTGCAGGGGTATTTATAGGTGCAGAAGGTGATAGAGTCCCGGATAAACTCCTCCATGAAATCTGTTCCGTGGAATCATCTTGTTTGCCGCGGAAACGCGGCTTGGGCCGCGTTTCCGCGGCCATACAGTGGCAGATGGCCACGCGCTTTGGCGCGTGGCTTCTCCTGGTCCGTCCATCTGGGCGTATGCTTCTGAAAGCTGGATCCTGGCTCTTCATTTTGGATTTTCGAGATAACTTAGAAATCAAGTTACCCTAAATCCAAATCCCTTCAAAAACGAATCTCATCCTTGCACTCTTATTTATCCTCATCCACCAAGCATTTAGGGTAGAATAGAATTCTATCCTTTCCCTCTTTGTAGTATTTGCAATTTTTACAATTTGTATTTGCACTTTGGCACCTGGGCTTGGACTATGGACTTTTGGGCTTCATTAAGCTTTAATTCTTTATTTAATTCAATACTCAAGGCCTGCACACATTAAATAACAAAATATTAGTAAATGTGCAGAATTATATGAATAAATATGAAAATGTGATGGTAAATATGATGACAATTATGCATTTTTCACTACCAATCAGATGGTTTTCTTATTTAGATTATTCCTTTGACGTATTAGTTGTGGGATCCTGTATATGGCAACTACAACACTAATAGAAAAGTCAATAGTGTTTATAATAAACTTATCAAGAAAGATTAATAACTTGAAGAGTAAATATTAATCATAAAAAATAAAATCAAGAAGACAATTGCAAAAACAAAGATTTTATCCTGATTCGTTCCTCTAAACGTACATCCAGTCCCATAGTAACCCCGCTTGAGATTTTTCTCAACTCTGATTTTGAGAACTACAAAATCAACACATGTACATTAATTGATAACAACCTTACCAATTTTGTACACCTCTTCTCTTTACCGAAAAGACTTTTACCTTTCACCGAAAACAACTTTGAATCTACAAGCATTGAATATGAAGAGCAAATGGTTTTTTGTTGCGGCTTATAGGGTTTCTCTTCTACTTTTGCCTAACAAGTCATTTGGAAGTGAATTTAGGCAAAATAAGAGAGTATACAATTTTCTTAACATAAATTCAAAACTTTTGAAGTCAAGATCTTGGAATGAATTGTCTTAATGAAAGTCCAAGAATCCCTAGCTATTTATAGGGCTTTTGGTAAATGAAAGTTAGTTGTTGGACAATTCAAAATCCAATAAAATAACTGTTAGAACAGAGGTAATAGATAGTAAACAGATTAGAATATCAATAACTGTAAACTGCCAAATCAGTCGACTGGAGAAGTATCAGTCAACTGATAACACTATTCTATGAACTATCAGTCAACTGGTCCAAATCATCAATCCACTGGTAACACTATTCTGTGAACTATTAATCGAACTGGTCTAAATCATCAGTCTACTGATCAGGACAGACTGAGAAATCCTAGTTTCTGTTATTGATCAGTAGTCGATTGATATGTACTATAGGTCGACTGGACAAGGTACCAGGAGATATTAAGGCTCTTAGGAAGTATTAGTCGACTGAACCAAGATATAGGTCGTAAAATAAGCATGGTAGTGCATAAAGAAGCTAAATAAGGGTTTATATGGATGTCTACTAGGGGATGTGTGTGTTCATGGCTTTTACATCGGTAACTAAGAATGAAAAACAAAATTTACAACATTATAAATGTTATATATCTTCAATAAATCTTCTTGAGTTTTCACTTGAGCCTTGATACAACAGCCTATGAGCTTGATGAGCAGATACATAGCTTCGAATACTGCGAAGATATTAGTACACACATTTTATATTGTTATCATCAAAACATCAAAATAAAAGATCTAACATTCTACCCCTTTTTGATGAAGAAAACCTAACTTTCCCCCTGCATTAAAGATGTGAGAAAATATATAAATAAATAACACATTATGCATTCCCTACCTTAATACTTAGTTAGTTACCAATAACTTCTCACCCTTTGTCATTAACAAAAAGAGAGTTTTCATATAATCATATGAAACACAGTTACTGCACAAAACTATTATTAGTATCCATCTCTTCTAGGGTACCAAAAAATATAAACGAACTTGTTTGGTACCTATTTTCAATAGGGTCCGAACGGATTAGCCTTTAGAAACCCAAATTAATTTGGAATTTGATTTCCACTCGTTAATATAAACATAATGAATAGAATTGCAAACAATATTCTTGTATGAAGCAATATAAGCATTCTTGTCAAAAAAAATTTCAAATCTTTAAGAATCCATATATATTTGTACTTGGGTCTTCCTGAAAGATTATTCTTCTTAATATATTAATAAGATGAAATATGATTGGTTCTACCATATGCATGAGAAACTTCTTTTTCTTTTGAAAAACTAATCCCAAAATGATTGTTTGAAACTTTTTGTGAAGATAACAAACTTTTCAAACTTTTTTGCTTTGTTGAACTTGGTCACGTTTTTCAAAATCTCTTCATACTTTTCTTTGAAAGAAGAAATACCTTTTTTCAATTCAGATATTCTTGAAATTAAAGATGCAGTCTCTTATTTTCTTCAATCAAAATATCATTCTTCTTTTTCAAATCCTTATTTTTTGCACTTATCTTCTAAAATTCAAAAATAGTTCATTTAATGCATCAAGAAATTTATCATAGTTTATGAATTCGCTTGCCTCATGTTGTGACTTCTTCTTCATCAGATGAGAAAGAATCACTATCGTCCCAAGTTGCCCGTAAAGCCTTCTTCTTCTTCTTGAAATTATTAAAATTGACTTTGGGTTTTAGTAGGGGACAATCTTTCTTCATGTCTCCTGGTTTATTACACTTGAAATTAAAGAAGTATCGTTAATACCTTTATTCTTCTTGAACTTACTTTTTCTCAAGAATTTTCTGAATTTCCTTGAGGTAATGACAATACTCTTCTTCTTCATCTGAATCTTCCATATATGATGATACTTTGAAGGCAAGTACTTTCTTCTTTGGTTATTTTGCCTTCTTTCTCTCTTGAAGTTGTACTTCGTATGCTATCAGATTTCTAATGAGATTCTCCAATGTAAGGGTGGAAAGATCATTGGCCTCTTCTATTACGGTGGTCATCTTTTCCCATTTTAATGTGAGTGCCCAAGTACTTTTCTTACCATTTCTACTTGTGTGTAGGTTTTACCAAGTGCAACCAAGGAGTTGGTAATGTCGATAAATCTTGTGATCATCTCAACGATTATTTCATTTTCCTCCATTTGAAACAATTCAAACCTGTGCACAAGAACATAAATTTTAGATTCTTTAACTTTGTTTGTGTCTTAATATGTTACATGGATTGTATTCCAAATTTGATGCGCCAAGGTGGCCGTTGACTCACGTTGAATTCTTCTCTGTTTAAAACACAGAAGAGAGCGTTCATTGCTTTTACATCAATGTTGGCCGATTTCTTATGTTCCTCTGACCATTGATCCTAGTTTTTATGTGGCTTCTTGTATGCCAATTCCATGATGTCTAAAGTTTATAGTTAATCGACTGTAGGTAGATCTTCATTCTACACTTTCAATAATTGTAGTTTGATCCATCGAACAATGTGGTCATTGAGTGGAATGTCCATCTATGAATTGTGATGATAGAAAATCTATTGCCATATCTTCAACAAGGCTCTAATACCAAATGTGGGATCCTGTATATGGAAACTACAACCCTAATAAGAAGGTAAATAGTGTTTATAATAAACTTATCAAGAAAGATTAGTAACTTGAAGAGTAAATATCAATCACAGAAATAAAATCAAGAAGACAATCACAAAATACAAAGTTTTTATCTTAGTTCGGTCCTCTAGACCTACATCCGGTCCCCAAGCAACTCCATTTAAAATTTTTCTTAACCTTGAGTTTGAGAACTATAAAATCAACACATGTACACTAATTGAATAGCCCTGCCAATTTTGTACACATCTTCTCTATGCCGAGAAGACCTATACCTTGCACCAATTACAACTTTGAATCTACAAGCTTTGAATGTGAAATGCAAATGATTTTTTGCTATAGCTTATAGGGTTTCTCTTCTACTTCTACCAACAAGTCATTTGAAAGTGAATTTAGGCAAAATGAGAGAGTACATAATTTTCTTGACAGAATTCAGAACTTTTAAAGTCGAGAACTTGAAATGAATTGTCTTAATGAAAGTCTAAAAATCTCTAGTTATGTATAGGGCTTTTGGTAACTGAAAATCAATTACTGGACAAGTCAAAATCTAAGAAAATTGCTGTTAGAATGGAGGGAATAGGTATCAAATAGATCAGAAATACCAACCGCTATAAACTGCCAAATTAGTTGACTAGAAGAAGTATCAGTCGACTGATAACACTATTCTGTGAACTATCAGTCAACTGGTACAAATCATCAGTCAATTGATTACACTATTCTGTGAACTATCAATCGAACTGGTCTAAATCATCAGTCTACTGATCAGGACAGACTAAAAAATCCTAGTTTCTGTTATTGATTAGTAGTGAACTGATATGTATTATAGGTCGAATGGACACAGTACAAGGAGATATTTAGGCTCTGTAGGAACTATTAGTCGACTGGACCAAGATATAGGTCGACTAAAATAAGCATGGTAGTGCACAAACAAGCTAAATAAGGGTTTATATGGATGTCTACTGATTGACCAAAATACAGGGAAAGTATTTATCTAATAGGATTCCTGCAATGTAACCATAGCAGCAATGGCTATATGGGTCAATCCTCAAGGAGAGATGCAATGGAAGCATTTTGATTCGATTTTGTTCTTAGAAGGAAGAGTTGCATGAAAAGAGATTGATTTTATTTAATTTAGGAGAAGAGATCATAGTCCACTAATCATCTACCAGCACTAACTTACTAGTTCATGAAGATTAAACATCATCTTGAATCATAAAAGTGTTCCTAGAAAAATCTACTTCAAGTAAGAGATATAAGTTGAAAAGTTAACCCTAATTGAAACACACTAACTAAAGTTCAACATTAAATTATCAAAACTTTCTGAGCATAATCTAAGAAAAAATGTTTAGATCTGACGTCAGGCTACCAAATCGATCTAAGCATAAAACAAGAAAAACTATTAATTAGTATTAACAAGAATAAAGTTCTTCTTTTATCATCATAAGTCTTCATAGAAGATTACTTAGTTCTAGGGTTATAAGCATGTATGGATTCAATCAATTTAAACAATCATAAAACTCAAAGTAATGGTAGAGAGATTAGAAAACCATGAAGGTGTATTTAGTTACTCAGGGTGGAATAAAAACAAGACATGATTTTGAAATAAGACAATTGCATGAGTTAGAAGAAAACAAGTAAAGAAAGTAAAAGTGAAAAGAGAAAAATAATGAAACCTTTGTATTGATGTGTCACTTCCAATTACAAGAGCTCCTTCTTCTTCACAAAATCTCTTAATAAAATTCTAGAATTACAAAGCTAAATTCAAAAAATAGAGAAAACTAAAGTAATCCTAAGTTGTGATCTCTTTGATACCCTCTGTTGCTGCCTCTGGTGTTCTATTTATTAGGGAAATAGGAAGTAGAGTCCCAATCGAACACACGCACCCAACCGCCACACCAATAGCCACAAGAAAAGCCGCATTTTAGCGGTTTTTTCTGAGAAAACGCTGCAAATTCTAGGAGTCTGGTGTTGCGTTTTGGGCTCTGACTTCTTCTCATCTGTCCATCTGGAGATATATCCTCAGAATCTTCATTTGAATGCTGGATTTTAAAATAATCTCCTTTCCTAGATAACTTAGGAAATAAGTTATCCCAAAATCCAAGTTTAAATTTAAATTTAAATTCTTATCCTTTATCTTTAACTTCGAGCTCAAGCAACCTGATTTGAATTAATTGTCTCCGTTATCTCTGAATTAGGATAGTGATTAATTCTTCTATCCTTCTCTTCATTTTTATTTCAAATTGATTTAATATGAAATCTAAATTTAGATAGGATAAGTGGTTAAAATAGAAGCTTCTTTTACTCTTATCTTTCTTTTTTAAATATCTACACATCATAAACAAAAGAGGATTAAATAGCAAATTAAATAGAGAATAATCAAGGACAAATATGCATATGTGATAATAAATATGAAAATATGAAATGTAATCTCAACCCACACCTATCTTATGATCGTCCTCGAGCAAAATAAAAAGAAGAACTAATCTAACCTAACTTACTTTCATAGGAATCACGGTTGCACTTAGCATGAGCAACAAGTTGTTAAACCTCAAGGTTACCTCTAGAGCATGAGTTATATCTTGTAAGGGTTTTTAGTGAATTACAACACAAAATCCAGTGAAAGAAAAATAAGGTGAGAAAAAGACTAAGATGAAAAGGATAACCAAAAATAAGGATAAAAGAAATGTTATTTTTTTATTTCACAACAAGTAGTCACTGGCAGTTAAATGCATAAGTTTCTAACAAGTTTAAGTATAATCAAGTTCAATCAGAAAATCAAGAAATCTAATCATTTTTTCTTAGAGATTTAAATTCAATATTTTCACACCAGTCCTTCCTAAGCCTTTCAATCCTATGCATCTTTGTGAAAAATAGTTTTACCTTTGGAGTATTTGATTCAAGCTTCACCTTTTTTAAATACATATACAAGAAATTTCTTCTTTATTTTTTTTGAAAGAAGTTTGAATTATTACCACTTCATTGCCCTTTAAGCACTTCTTTTTTTAATATGCGTAATCATCAAATTTTTTTCTTTAAATATCAAGGCTTCTTGAGGCCCTAATACCTAACTAATTGATTATTAGATGTGATAATACATTTATTATATTTATATATTTATATATTTTTTTCAAACTTACCTAATTTCTTTTTACGCAAATACCATTGCTTGCTTAGGCCAAAGCACCTTGCTAATCAATATATAGATTTGTTTATTTTTCATATATATATTTTATTTTTTATTTATATATATTCAAAACTGGCCAAGCTATCATCATCATACCAAGCATAAAACTTATGTGTTCGTGTATATAAAATCATTAATCATGTTAACAAATTCTAGATAGTGTTTATTTTTCAAACTTTTTATCTCTAAGTCAAAAATCATAGATTCTTTTAAATTGATCTTACTTTCAAAATTTCAAATGTTGTTGGATTCTTAATTCTTTAAAGACTAGTTAAACTTTTTACCAAAAAAATTATGTTAATTCTTTTTTTGGTTAAATGTTAGTAATTAAATGCTAGTAATTTTTTTATTTATGTTAAATATTAGTAAAACAAAATTTTGTTAGACGTTAGGTATTAAATGTTAGTGCACCTCCCCCACACCTATATCATGCATTGTCCCTAATATATGAATGTATGTATATGTGTATAAATGAAATGAAAAAGAGGTAGTATTAACGATACATTAAGTCAAAGAGACCCATGGTTATTTCTGCTTCCGGTGCTGATTCCAAGAACAGTTTCAAAATTTGACCATCAACTTTGAATTCATGACTGTTCTTAGTGTTGTATATCTCTACTTCTCCATATGGAAACACAGTTCTAGCAACAAATGGCCCTGTCCTTTCGTGATTTTAACTTGACTGAAAAAATATGAAGCCTAGATGTAGAGTAAGACTTTTTGTCTGGAGACAAAAACTTTTCTCATGATAAATTTATCATGAAAAATCTTAAACCTATTATTTGTAATCTTTGCATTTTCATATGCTTCATTTCTCAAATCCTCAAGTTCGGATATTTGCAATTTTCAAAGCCCACCGGCCTTTTCATATGAATTTACGAGCTTAGTGGACTAGCCTTTTTAGTTTTGATTAACAGTTTTCTCCAAAATAAGTTTTATTTGTCGATTAGAGACCTCTACCTACTTGTTTAAGGATGGAAAGGTGTAGACAATTTGTGTGTAATAGCATATTTTCACCTAGGAGTTTCAAAAGTTCTATTGTAGAAATGAGTGCCATTGTCACTGATTATGGCTCGAGGAGTTCCGAAGTGAGAAAAATGTTCTCTTTTAACAACTTAACAACAATTTTGTTGTCAATTGTCTTGCAAGAAATGGCCTCTACCCACTTAGATACATAGTCTACAGCCACCAAGATGTATTGGTGTCCAAATAAATTAAGAAAAAACCCATCAAGTTGATGCCTCAAATGTCAAATAGTTCTACTTCTAGAATTTGGTTGAGGGGCATCATATTACATTTTAAAATCCTACCTATCATTTGACACCTTGGGCACATCTTGCAAAAGTCAAAGGACCTTTTAACAAAGTGTGCCAAAAAAACTTACTATGTAGAACTTTTTCGGTAGTTTTTCGGGGACCAAAGTGCTCACCGCATGCAAGCTCATGACAAAAGGATACAACGCTCTTAACTTTCTCATTGGGTATACAGCTCCTAATGATTTGGTCAGAACAATATTTGAAGAGACATGGTTCCTCCCAAAAAAATATCGGACTTGAGACAAGAACCGATGTACATCTTATTTTGATAAATGAAATGAGGTTTGGTTTGTGACTAAGTAATTGACTATGTCGGCAAGCCATGATTGCCTAAAGATTGCTAAGAGTTGTTCATTAGGAAAATCATCATCGATTGGCAACTCGTTGGAAGGTGTGTTTGGGACACATGAGAGGTGATCGACGATGACGTTTTTGACACCCTTTTTATCTCGAATTTTGAGATCAAACTCTTGAAGAAGGAGGATCCA
Organism: Agave tequilana; assembly: GCA_038442645.1. Lineage (NCBI taxonomy): Eukaryota > Viridiplantae > Streptophyta > Magnoliopsida > Asparagales > Asparagaceae > Agave > Agave tequilana. The sequence continues at coordinate 142,635 of JAVJIF010005423.1, forward strand.
ACGAATGAGTCAGGCCTTCATATCCTTCTTAAGCATTAGGTATCGAAGTGCGAAATGGTCGGTGAATATGGTAGTTTTGGTCCCAAGTAGGTATAGATGAATTTTTTTCAATGCAAACAATACCTCCAAGAATTCCTTATCGGTTGTGGTATAGTTTAATTGGGTATCATTAAGTGTCCTACTTGAATAGTAATATGTGTTGCTTGTTATCGATACGCTATCCTAAGGCAGCGCCTATGGCAAAATCAGAAGCATCACACATGATCTCAAATGGTTTGGACCAACTGGGGCAGAAATTATTTGTGCAGAGATAAGTTCTATTTTAAGCTTCTCCTAAGTGGTAAGACATCAATCATCAAAGATGAAGGGCACATCCTTAGTTAAAAGATTAATTAAGGGTCTACAAATTTTGCTAAAGTCCTTAATGAGCCTATGATAGAATCTAGCATGTCCTAAGAATGATCGGATGTCTTTCACACATTTTGGTATAGGAAGCTTGTGTTGGCCCAAAAGGTTACACTCTCCATTTATATAGTTTTGATGATAACAAAACATACAAAAGCTATTTGGTACTAATAAAGATTTTAGAATGAATTTCAGGTTTGTACAAGTCTTGATGGCTTTAAGCATGCTGCAAGGTTATTGGCGCTTAAAGCATATTGAAAGGTTGATGGCACAAGAGGACTCTGTCATAGGAGAGAAGGCTCTAGCTCGGCAACGCGGTTCAGAGACACCTTCCTATAAAGTTTTTATATTTTTAGCTTGTTAAAGAATAGTACATACATTTGAAGCTCAAATACACACACACAAATTCAATAAGTTTGGTTTTTGGTTTAACCGGTTTTGAATTTCAAGTACATATATCGAGTTTTAGATTTGAACCAGTTTTAGTTCTGCTGATCTACTTGATACCCTTTTATAGTTGTTATCATAACTTTTTATTCTTATATTCAAATAACATGATTTAACTTGCATTTCAAAGCTAACTTTCAGATCTAAATTTCTTATTCAATAATAATTTTTAGATTCAAATTTTAAAGATGTCAAATATTTGGTTGAACTCTGTTCTTGTTCTGAAAATAGCTTACAGTTTCTGATTTGACACCTGTCAGTGTTTTATTGATAACTTTCTAATAAAAAATGATATTGAGTTGATTTTAGTTGAATTAAAAAGAAGATTTAAAGATATACAAATTATTCCTGTATACCTAATCTGAATTCGGACGTTTATAGCCTGAAAAATGTGCTCAAAGTTGACCAATCTGTCAGATTTGCAGTAATGGCTAATTTTCTGGAGGCTGATTTTTAATTTAAAACGTGTTTAAGTTTTAAAAAAAATATGGTTAGCTGTATTAGAGGGTCAATTTCTTCCTTTTTTATTTAGGTAAAAGTTTTCTATGTTTACTCTTCCTAAATCCTATATAAAGGGGTCATTAGGGTAGAGGTTTTCACAACAACAAATTCAAAGATCAAAACTTTTGAGTTTTCTTGAGAAAGAGCTTTTGTTTAAGTTTTGGGCTATTATTTTCAAAAGTTTTCTGAAAGTTTTTGGTTCTTAAAATCTCTCTTCTATTTTTATATCACTTACAAAACCTTGAGCTTCAATCTTATATATTATTCTCTAGGTTTTTGTAAAGAAAAGTTTTTCAAAAGAGAGTTTGTGGTCTTTTAATCACCAAGTGATTATTGTATTTGTGGCTCCACTACCTCTAGACTAGAGGAGTGTGATTGAGGAGTTGGGTACTCCCTAGTGGTTGTAATCCTTTGTGGAAATTCTAGTTGATCGGAAATCCTTCTGGGTGAAGGCGGGGACGTAGAGCTGGGTGCTCGAACCTCGAAACAAATCTCTGTGTTTGCGATTAGTTTATTTGTGTTGTTTACTTTCTATTCATTCATTCTTATATTATCGATCTATACTCTCACAACAAGATTGCATTGCGCATCTCAAACTCTTATTTAGAGGAATCATGAGGAAGGAGTTCAGAGCCCTTCACGGGGTATTCAGCTTCTAATCTTGCTTTGAGTGATCTTTGAATCATCTCATTTTAAATTTGTGCATTGATTAGCTTTATCACCTATTCACCCCCCCCAGGTGATTTCAATTGGTATCAGAGCCTACACTCCTGATATTAGGTTTAACCACCAAGGACTGTGATCTTGGTTTTGCTAATCTATCATTTGCATTGGCACACATATAGTTTGCACTCATGGATAGCCCTCCCATGTTTGATATCTCTAGACTTGATATATGAAAGGTTATGATGAGTTGTCATTTAAAAGCCCTAGGTTATAAAGTGTTGGCCCAAAGGCCTTCCACTCTAGTTTTGATGATGATTAACTCATGTAGTTATGTGTACTAATTTATCTTGTGATGTTTAAGTTTCAGATCATTTAACAAGATATTAGTTGGTGAAAGCTTTCACACATCTTTCACATGTTGATTCAAGAGCCCGAGCGTCAAAGATCATATATAGCACTTGCTCGGTGAATCAAGGAGCTTTGGATCAAGCCGTCTTGGAGATTGCGCTCTAGCTTGGAGATTGCGCTCTACAAGAAGACTTAGGTATCCATAGTTTTAGTTTTGAGTTTAGATCCTAATTGTAAAGATTAGTATAGTATGATAAGCTCAAGTTCACAACACACACCTTTCATGTTTTGATTTTCGGTCTTAGGTTTAACCGATCTTGGTTTTCATGAATAGATTTTTATCAAAACAAGTTTACATGGTTTATGTATATTAGATTTGTTCTATATACATGCATGCTTCAATTGTTTAGACAAACTTTGTTTGATAATCTATTCCATGTGTTTTATGTTTTGGTATTTACAACAAAACATATTTTTGGACTTAATGACAAAAATCATGATATATATATGTTTCTTGTATATTGAATTTCTATTCATATACAATATGCTTCAAAGTGTTTAAATATCATATTTTTGTATCATGGATGAGTTTTAGACAATGTGTATTTTCTATTCAAAATACAAGGTTTTAGAAAATACGGTTTTTGGTTTTTGGCAAAATTTCTATGACACAAAAATAGTCAAATATGTTTGAAATTTGTGTTAGGATTTTTAACACAAGTTTTTATTTCAATATAAAATGATAAAACTATTTTTGTGGAATTTTAGAGATTTTGTGGGATTTATTGGAACATTTTTTTTTTACCTCAGTTTTCTGACCCATTTGCTGCCTGCCAGGCTAGTTCGGTCGACCGTATCGGTCGACCGCATGTAGCCGGTCGACCGTCACGGTCGACCGACGACGTGCACAAACCTGTGCACGTTTCTGGCACAGTCAGCGGTCGACCGGAACGGTCGACCGGAGCAGAATAGTCTGCTCTCGGGATTATTCGGTCGACCGGGCCGGTCGACCGCTAGTTGCCAACGGTCAAAAATTGACCGTTGGACGGTCGACCGGGCCGGTCGACCGGAAGGCTATTTCTGGCAAATTTCTGTCAACGGCTATTTTCTGATAATTGCCTATAAATACCCCATTTGCAAGAGTTTTTCTCTAAGAATTTTTGTGCGAATTTTTCCACTCTCTCAGGTGTTTTTGCTGCAATCAAAATAGGTTTTTGGATTCATATTGAACAATCTTTTTGGTGTTTTCTTTAGGGTTTGTAAAATCAAAGAAAAGGGTTTTGGGAAAAGTTTTTGAATTGAACTTCTCTATTTTGGTTTCATCTTATTTCCCAAAGATTTTCTTTGAGTTGCTGGTTTCAAATCCCTTGTTTTTCTCCACACTTGAGCTAAAATCTACTATCTTCTCTATAGGATTTTGTGTGGGAAAAAGAGATTGTTTTGTGGTTGTTGTTTGAAACCACTTAGTTGTAAACCCATTTCTTGCTTTGTGCCATTTCCCTCATTGTGTTGAGGAGGTTGTGCAAATTGGGTTGTGAGGTGTTTTGTGTAAGCTTGGTGCTAATCCCTCAAGTTGTGAGAGGTGATTGTTAGTTGTATTGGAGGAGTGCCTCAAGGAGGAGGTTGAGTTTGTAAGGAGGGGAGTTGGGAACTCCTTGTAATTGTGATTGCCCCAAATCCTCGGTGGAGGTTCCCTTTGTGGGAGTCCTTTGTGGACAAGCTAGTGGATTGGAAATCCTTCGTGTGTCGAAGGCGGGGATGTAGAGCTGGGTGCTCGAACCTCGGAACATATCTCTTTGTTTGCGCTTGATCCATTGACTCTTGCTCTCTCTCTCTCTCTCTCTCTCTCTCTCTCTCTCTCTTTACTTTGTGCAAATTGTTATATCTTGTACTTGCTTGTGTGTGCATCATTGTTGTAATTGCAATTAGTTTTTAAATTCCGCATTAAGTTGACTAGATTAGCATTGTCACCTATTCACCCCCCCTCTAGGTGACTTTTCAATTGGTATCAGAGCTAGCGCTCCTGATATTTAGGTTTAACCACCTAGGAGTTAAGATCTTAGTTTGCTAATCTTCATTTACCATTATCATTTGCACACATATTAGTTTGCACTCATGGCTAGCCCTCCTATGTTTGACCATTTTAGACTTAATGCTTGGAAGGTGGACATGACTAGGCATTTAAAAACTCTAGGTCATTTAGTTTATCAAGCCATCACTATAGAAACCCTCCCTAATAGTAGCAAGCATAAGAAGGCCAATGCACTTGCACTTAAAACACTTAGAGCATCTTTTGATAATAATCTTTTACTTGTTTTTGATAGTTTTGATTCGGCTTTTGCAGTTTGGAGCGTCTTGACATCTCCGGAGCTTCCAAGGATCATTAACAATATGAGGAGATCTATGAGAGATGTATCCGAAGAGCCTTGTTTTATGGCATATGGGAATGACTCCCATGAGGTACAATCGGACTCTCAAATACATGATAGCTCTAGCTCTTATTGCCATGGATGTTTTGAGGTTCAAAATTTAAATGTTGAACTTGCTTCTAAGCTTGAAAAATTCTTGGAAAAACATAACTCATTGAAAGAAAAATATTTTGATTTACAAAAAGAAATGAAGGATTTATGCTCTACTTTTGAAACCGTTTTGCAAGAGAAGGAAGAGATTACTAGTGAATGTGACTCACTAAGATCTTAATTAGACATTGCTTTAAAAGAAATTGAAGTTTTAAAAGGCAAAAATGATTGTGATGATATTTTGGAACACAATGAGATTTTATCCTCAAGATTGGATTGTGTTTTCAAAGAAAACCTTACTTTGAAAAATAAAATTGATTCTATTACTAAAGAATTGAATTTAGTTTTGTCTAAAAATGAATCTTTGCAAAATGATATTGATTTGCATGTTTTCCATGCTAGCATTGCTTCTATCTCTAGCACTTCTATTGCATGCTCCACTTTATCTTCTAGCATAGAAAATGATATAAATAATTTGAAGAAAAGTGTTGATTGTTTGGGCTCCACTTTGAGCCATTGTGCCATGAATCACACACGTTTGGAAACCTTGATTCGCAAGAAACAAGTTCCAACCTTGCATGCACACCCATCTAGGCATACACATGCTTCTCATGATCACCATCATCATATGTATGCTCACGTGTACACATGTACACATTGTGGTCGAAAAGGCCACCTTGCTAGATTTTGTTATGATCGCATTTATCATGAAAATTTAGCAACTAATTTTATTTGGGTGAGAAAAGAAACTAACCCCCGTGGACCCACTAGAAAATGGGTACCAAAAACCACCTCTTTGACTTTTGATGTAGGTGGGAGCTCTCGCATCACATGAGGGCATTGGTGCCTTGAGGTGGATGCATTCTAAGCTTAAAAGAGAACCATTTGGATGCTTCACTCTCAAGGAGATTTGGTGGGAGGACCACCGTGGTTTGGAGAACTAGAGATGCACCTTCATCGGTTTTGGTATCATTCTCTAACTCCCAATTTTTGCATGCTTTTACATGTTCATCTATTCATAGCATGTTTTGTTTCATTGTTCATTATGCTTATGCTATGTTGGTTAGATTAGTGTTATACATGTTTAGTTACTTGAGCACCCATGTTCATATGGATCTATATTTAGTGTTCTCACCTTGTTTTAGAACTAACATGTATGCCCTAGATCTAATGCACATACATTTGCATTATGACCATTTGGATGTTTATGATTATATGATGATTTGTTTTGATGACTCATGTTTTAGTATGATATATGCCATGTTTGTTAGACCCTTGACATGCATGTTTAGCTTATGAGATCACCCATGTTTAGTATGGACCCTTATTTTGTGTTCTCTTTATGTTTAGCTATCATGTTGATCATAGTTCTAATGCACATGTCTTTGTCATGCTAATCATATGGTTGACTATGATCTTTTGTTTTAATAATTCATGTTTTTTATTATCATGATCATGTTGATTGTTGACCCGTTTTATACTTCTTGTTTTGACTACTTGCTTGAATGATAGTTTTCATTAAGACTAGGATTTATACTTGTACAACTAGTGAGCTACAAATAGACCTTTATATATGATTGTGCTTAAACGCTCATTTGTATTCACTTGATGTACTAGTATAGTCTAGTTTTGATGATTCTTGCATTTGACTTGTATTCATCATATTTTGTTTTCACTTCATGTATATGTCTATTTTGCCAAACCTTAAGATATACATGTATGCCCCTTGAGTCATTTGCTTTTCATGCAAATCTATATTTTAGACTCAATTGTGTTTTGGGATATGTATGTATACTTTTGTTTTGTCAAAACATACATATGCCTTGGAGTTTAATTCGTTATGATGATTTTCGTGTCATTGAGGAAATTTCCTTTAGTAGTGAAGATTTAGTTTTTCATGTGTTCATATTTTAAAGGAATTTCAATCGAGCTTGATTGTCCATTTTCATGATGATATGTTTCACACAACACTTGTACACTCACCCTATTTAATGTTTTCTCGTGATTTTGAGTGTTTTAATGTCATGTGATTTACATGTGTTTTCATGAAAATATTTTTGTTATTCCTCACTTGAAGGATTACGTGCTAGTTTTCAAATTTTCATATAACTAGTTTGTATTCTTTAATTTGGTAGAGTTTTTCAAACAAACTATAATTCCAAATCAATTTTTGAAATCCCCTACCATCAATGGGCGGTTGGATGGGAGATCATATTCTTGTATGCTTTATAATGAAAATCCTTTTTATCTTGAACCATGATTGGGTGGTAGTTGATATGAGATATACACTTGTATTTATTGTTGTCTCAATTGGTATCATTGAACTCTTTCAATTGGTATCAATATGACATCTTTTTGTATACTCATATATGTTTGTGTTTTATATATGTATGCTTACACTTCATATAGTATCAATTTCAATTGGTATCTATTTCTTACATACATATATAGATGATTTATTTGTGCTTCAAGATATCACAAATTTTGTTTATGCTTAGCTTGAACTTTTCAAATTGAAACAATGTTAAAGAAAATTTTCAATTGATTTGTTGTTTTTCAATTGATATCAATATACACTTCATTGCCACATTTTTTTTTGGTATCATATTTGATTTAACCCTTTATTAGTTCTATGCTTTGAACAAAAAGGGGGAGAAAAATTTATTTTTTTTGCTTTTATTTTTAACCCTTTTTGATGATTGACAAAAAGGGGGAGAAGAATTTGAGTTTTATATGCATATTTGTGTTTGCATATAGTTTACTTTTGATGAAAAGAAGAAGCCTTGTTTATATTCATGTCTATGCATGTTTTATGTGCATGTTTTATGTTTCATTTTTATTTTTTTTTATTGGTATCAAGAGCATGTTTTAATATTGTTTTAAACACATATAAACATGTTTTTAATAACATTCATTGCATATCTTATATGTTTTATTGTTATGCATGAGTTAAGGGGGAGCTTCTTTGAAGCTTTACTTTAATCCATGCATATATAACTCCATGAGTTTTGTCATCATCAAAAAGGGGGAGATTGTTGGCCCAAAAGCCTTCCACTCTAGTTTTGATGATGATTAACTCATGTAGTTATGTGTACTAATTTATCTTGCGATGTTTAAGTTTCAGATCATTTAACAAGATATTAGTTGGTGAAAGCTTCCACACATCTTTCACATGTTGATTCAAGAGCCCGAGCGTCAAAGATCATATATAGCACTTGCTCGGTGAATCAAGGAGCTTTGGATCAAGCCGTCTTGGAGATTGCGCTCTAGCTTGGAGATTGCGCTCTACAAGAAGACTTAGGTATCCATAGTTTTAGTTTTGAGTTTAGATCCTAATTGTAAAGATTAGTATAGTATGATAAGCTCAAGTTCACAACACACACCTTTCATGTTTTGATTTTCGGTTTTAGGTTTAACCGATCTTGGTTTTCATGAATAGATTTTTATCAAAACAAGTTTACATGGTTTATGTATATTAGATTTGTTCTATATACATGCATGCTTCAATTGTTTAGACAAACTTTGTTTGATAATCTATTCCATGTGTTTTATGTTTTGGTATTTACAACAAAACATATTTTTGGACTTAATGACAAAAATCATGATATATATATGTTTCTTGTATATTGAATTTCTATTCATATACAATATGCTTCAAAGTGTTTAAATATCATATTTTTGTATCATGGATGAGTTTTAGACAATGTGTATTTTCTATTCAAAATACAAGGTTTTAGAAATACGGTTTTTGGTTTTTGGCAAAATTTCTATGACACAAAAATAGTCAAATATGTTTGAAATTTGTGTTAGGATTTTTAACACAAGTTTGTATTTCAATATAAAATGATAAAACTATTTTTGTGAAATTTTAGAGATTTTGTGGGATTTATTAGAACATTTTTTTTTTACCTCAGTTTTCTGACCCATTTGCTGCCTGCTAGGCTAGTTCGGTCGACCGTATCGGTCGACCGCATGTAGCCGGTCGACCGTCACGGTCGACCGACGACGTGCACAAACCTGTGCACGTTTCTGGCACAGTCAGCGGTCGACCGGAACGGTCGACCGGAGCAGAATAGTCTGCTCTCGGGATTATTCGGTCGACCGGGCCGGTCGACCGCTAGTTGCCAACGGTCAAAAATTGACCGTTGGACGGTCGACCGGGCCGGTCGACCGGAAGGCTATTTCTGGCAAATTTCTGTCAACGGCTATTTTCTGATAATTGCCTATAAATACCCCATTTGCAAGAGTTTTTCTCTAAGAATTTTTGTGCGAATTTTTCCACTCTCTCAGGTGTTTTTGCTGCAATCAAAATAGGTTTTTGGATTCATATTGAACAATCTTTTTGGTGTTTTCTTTAGGGTTTGTAAAATCAAAGAAAAGGGTTTTGGGAAAAGCTTTTGAATTGAACTTCTCTATTTTGGTTTCATCTTATTTCCCAAAGATTTTCTTTGAGTTGCTAGTTTCAAATCCCTTGTTTTTCTCCACACTTGAGCTAAAATCTACTATCTTCTCTATAGGATTTTGTGTGGGAAAAAGAGATTGTTTTGTGGTTGTTGTTTGAAACCACTTAGTTGTAAACCCATTTCTTGCTTTGTGCCATTTCCCTCATTGTGTTGAGGAGGTTGTGCAAATTGGGTTGTGAGGTGTTTTGTGTAAGCTTGGTGCTAATCCCTCAAGTTGTGAGAGGTGATTGTTAGTTGTATTGGAGGAGTGCCTCAAGGAGGAGGTTGAGTTTGTAAGGAGGGGAGTTGGGAACTCCTTGTAATTGTGATTGCCCCAAATCCTCGGTGGAGGTTCCCTTTGTGGGAGTCCTTTGTGGACAAGCTAGTGGATTGGAAATCCTTCGTGTGTCGAAGGCGGGGATGTAGAGCTGGGTGCTCGAACCTCGGAACATATCTCTTTGTTTGCGCTTGATCCATTGACTCTTGCTCTCTCTCTCTCTCTCTTTACTTTGTGCAAATTGTTATATCTTGTACTTGCTTGTGTGTGCATCATTGTTGTAATTGCAATTAGTTTTTAAATTCCGCATTAAGTTGACTAGATTAGCATTGTCACCTATTCACCCCCCTCTAGGTGACTTTTCATAAAGTTTACCTTGCCATTATCAAGGAATCCTACCTTAGTGATAGCAAGCATATAGAGGCCAATGCACTAGCCCTAAAGGCACTTAGAGCATCCCTTGATAAAAAAATATTTACATGTGTTTTCTCACTATGACTCCGCTTTTGCAGTATGAAACATTTTGACATCTCCTGAGCTACCAACGCTTATTAATAAGAAGAGGAAATCTAGTCGAGACAAGTCTGACGAACATTGCTTCATGGTCCAAGGAATGACTCCCTTGAGGTATAATCGGATACTCAACTAGATGCTAGTACTAGTTCATATTGCAATGAGCGTATGGATGCACAAGCCTTGAATGATGAACTTGCCAAAAATTGTGAAAATTTGATTTCAAAATATAAACTTTTGAAAAAGGATAATTTTGGTTTAAAAGAAGAAAGTAAAAATTTATCTTCTAGACTTGAGATTGCTTTGCAAGAAAGAGATGAGATTTCAAGTGAACGTGACTCACTTAAATCCCAACTTGATCTTGCCCTAAATGAAAACAAGATTTTGAAAAATAAAAATAATAGTGAAAATGTTTTGAAGAACAATGAAGCTTTAACTTTAAAGCTTGATTTTGTTGTAAAAGAAAATGAATCTTTAAAAATGAAAATTGTTTTGAATTCACAAGAATTAGAAGATTGTTTAAAGAAAAATATTTCTTTGAAAAATGACTTGTCTACACATGTTTGTCATGCTAGTGTAGCTTCACCTAGCTTAACTATTGCATGCACCTCTTCTAAAATTGAAAATGATATATCTATGCTTAAGAAGAGTGTGGATTGTTTGGGCTCCACTTTGAGCCATTGTGCTTTGAACCACTCGCATTTGGAATCTCTGTTTCGAAAGAAACAAGTGTTGGCCCAGAGGCCTTCCACTCTAGTTTTGATGATGATTAACTCATGTAGTTATGTTTACTAATAATCTTATGATGTTTAGTACTTTACCAAGATATTAGTAGGTGATTAGCTTCAACAAAGGTATTTTGGAGCTTCTCACATGGTGATTCAAGAGCCCGAGCGACAAAGTTCATACCTAGCACTCGTTGGAGTCAAGCTCGGTGGATCACGGTTTGGATCGAGTCAACTTGAAGACAGAGTTCGTCAAGAAGACCTCGGTACTTAGTTTAGTTTTTGTTTTAGATCCATTTGTAAAGACTAGATAGTGTGATATGTTCAAGTTCACAACACACACACTTGTTTAAGTTTTCATGTTTATTGGTTTTCGGTTTTTGGTTTAACCGATCTTGGTTTTCATGAATAGATAGATTCAAAATAAGTTTACATGGTTTAATGTATATTAGATTTGTTCTATATACATGTATGCTTCATATACTTAGACAAACTTATTTTGATATGCCTATTCATGTATTTAGGTTTTGTATTTTAACAAAACTTGTTTTTAGAATTATTGTCAAAAACTATGATATATATCTTTCATGTATATTGGACTTATATCCATATGCAACATGCTTCAATGTTGTTTCATATCATGTTTTTGTATTTTGATGAGTTTTGGAAAAATCGGATTTCCATTTGGAAAATCTAAGTTTTAGAAAATACGGTTTCGATTTTCGGCAAAATTTTCATAACACAAAAATGGTTCAAAAAGTTTGAAATATGTGTTGAATTTTTTCACACATGTTTGATTTTAAAGTATTATACTAAACTTATTTTTGTGAAATTTTAGAGATTTTATGGGATTTTTTAGGATATTAAAAACCCAAGTTTTCAGTCCCTTAATGCTGCCTGCCAGGCTCTGGCGGTCGACCGACGTGCACAAGGTTGTCCACGCTGACCAGCCACATGGGCCGGTCGACCGGGCGATCGACCGACTGCAAGTGCCCCACTCTCGGGTGGGGGCGGTCGACCGGACGGTCGACCGTGAGCAAGGCACGGTCGACTGAGCGGTCGACCGGCCAGAGAGCAATTTGCTCTCTGGATTTGCACGGTCGACCGGGCGGTCGACCGGCAGGCTCAACGGTAAAAAATATGACCGTTGGTCGGTCGACCGGAAGGCCAATTCTGGCCTAGTCAGCAGCTAACGGGCAAATTTATTTTGGGCCTTTATATACCCCATCTCTTGGGTGTTTTGGCTAAGATTTTTAGAGAGAAAAATTTAAGATCCTTTCTAGTGTTTTAAGCAAAAAGTTTTGGGTTCAAAAATCCTATTCTCTACTTTGTTTTAAAGTGTTTTTATTTTAAAGAAAATAGTCTTTTGGGAATTGATTTTGGTCTAAAAATTCTATATCTATTTGGTGTTTTTCCCAAGTGATTTTCTTTGATCAAAATACTTTGTTTTCTACACTTGAGCCATATCTTGCTATCCTATCTATAGGATCTTTATTTTGTGGGAAAATTTGTTTGTGGTTGAGATAGACCACCAAGTGTTGTACCCCTCCTTTATTTGTGATATCCCTCTAGTGAGAGGTGATTGTGGGTATCCCTCTAGTGAGAGGTTGATAGTGGAGGTTGTGTTGGTATCCCTCTTAGTGAAGAGGTGGATGTGTTGTATTGGCTAAGTGCCTACCCCTCTTGTGTGAGGTGGTGTTTGTGTGGCTTTGTGCCTAGCCTCTGTGAGAGGTTGTATTCGGTTGAGAGAGGAGTTGTGTACTCCCGGTGATTGTATTGCCCCAAATCCTCAGTGGAGGTTCCCTGTGTGAAAAGTCCTATGTGGACGAGATAGTGAAAATCCTTCTGTGTGAAGGCGGGGACGTAGAGCAGTGGCTCGAACCTCGAAACAAATTACATGTGTTTGCGATTGATCCATTATCTCTAACTCTCTCTCTTGTACTTTGAGCATTGCATCATATTGTCATATCATACTTATATGCTTGGCTTGTTTGTGTGTGCCTCACTTGTGCTTAACCACGAGAGCTTCATATAGCGCCTCAACTCTTATTCAGAGGAATCAAGAGGAGTTAGTCCTGAGCCCTTCACTGAGAATTCGGTTACACTCGTTGGTTGCATTAAGTGTAGTTGCAATTAAGTTTTAATTTTCGCATTTAGTTCATTAGATTAGTGGTACACCTATTCACCCCCCCTCAGGTGTACTTTCAATTGGTATCAGAGCCTACGCTCCTGGTATTTGGTTTAACCACCTAGGAGTGTGATCTTGGTTAGCTAATCTGTCATTTGCATTTACACACTTATATTGTTTACACACACTCATGGATTGCTTGTCACCTCCCATGTTTGATGTCTCCAACATTGACATGTGAAAATTTAGGATGTCCATGTACCTAAAAACCCTAGGCTTGCATGTTTTCCTTACCGCTACCAAGAAATCCTATCTTGGTAATAGCAAGCATATAGAGGCCAATGCACAAGCCCTTGAGGCACTTAGAAGCACGCTTAATAAAGAATATTTGTGCTTAGTTTCTAACTGTGTTTCCACCTTTGCAGTGTGGAACACATTGACCACCTCCAAGCTTGAATTGCCAAACCAAACGGAGGATGAATCTAGTGGAGAATCCGAGCAACAATGCTACATGGTCCAAGGGAATGACTCCCTTGAGGTATATTCGGAATCTCAATTAGATAATAATGATGCTAGTTCTTCATGTAATGACAATGTTGATCCAAATGCTTTGAATGAAGAACTTTCTATTGTGTGTGAAAAATTGTTAGAAAAATATAATCTTTTGAAAAAGAACAGTTTTGAACTAAAAGATAAAAATAAGAATTTGTGTTCAAAACTTGATTTGGTTTTGTAAGAGAAGGAAGAGATTTCAAGTGAACGTGACTTACTTAAATCTCAACTAGACCTTGCCCTAAAGGAAAATGAGATTTTGAAAAATAGAAATGATTGTAATGAAGTTTTGAAGAAAAATAAGTCTTTAACTTCAAAACTTGATTTTGTTTTAAAAGAGAGTGATTCCTTGAAAATAAAAATTGCTTCTATTTCAAAAGAATTGAAAGTTTGTTTAAAGAAAAATGAATCTTTAAAAATTGATATTGATTCACATGTTTGCCATGCTAGTCTAGCTTCACCTAGCTTACCTATTGCATGCACCTCTTCTCCAAGGATTGATAATGATATTTATTTGTTAAAGAAGAGTGTGGATTATTTGGGCTCCACTTTGAGCCAATGAGCCAAGAACCATACACGTTTGGAATCTATGTTTAGCAAGAAACAAGTTCCATCTATGCATGCACACAAACCACGGCATGCACATGCTCCCCACGGTCACATCCATCACACATTGTATGCTCATGTGTACACTTGTACACATTGTGGACGTAAGGGCCACCTTGCTAAATTTTGCTATGATAGAGTTCATGATGTAAATTTAGTAACTAAGTTTATTTGGGTTAGGAAAGGAACTAACCCCTATGGACCCAAAAGAGTGTGGGTACAAAAGACCACCCATATTGTATTTTATGTAGGTGTGGGCTCTCGCATAACGTGAGAGTTATTGTACCTTGAGGTGGATGCGTTCCGAGCTTAAAGAGAACAATTTGGATGCATCACTTTCAAGGGATGTTTAGTGGGAGGACCACCGTGTTTTGGAGACTTGGAGAGTTGCCTTCTCGGTTTTGGTAACGATCTCTTACTCCTCATTTATTGTTTACATGCTTTCATATTATTCATTTTTAGCATGTTTTGATGTTTATTGATTTTTATGTTAAATGTCATGAGATTTAGATTAGTGATATACATGTTTAGTTATTTTAGACACCCATGTTAAATATGGATTTATATCTTTGTGTTCTCACATTTGTTTTAACTAATGTGTATGTCATAGATCTATGCATGTGCATTTGACATAATAATCATATGAGTTTTGTTTTGATTTCCATACTTCATGTTTTGATTACTTGTTTAGATGTTTGTTTTCATTAAGACTTGGATATATACTTGTACAACTAATGAGCCACAAATAGATTATTACATGTTTGTGCTTAAACGCTCATTTGTACCCATTAGATGTACTAGTATAGTCTAGTTTTGATGATTCAAATATTTTGACTTGTATTCCTATTTTATCCATGTTTTTTTTTATGTTTATGTTTTAACTTCATGTATATGTCTATTTTGTCCAAACTATTGGTTATACATATACATCCTTTGAGCCACTTGCCTTCATGCATATACTTTTGTGGACTCGTTATGTTTTGGATATGTATGTATACTTTAGTTTGTACAAGACATACATATGCCTTGAAGATTAAACCGTTTTGATGATTTTCATGTTTAACAAGGAATTTCATAATTGAGCTAAATTGACTAGTTTCATGATTATATGTTTCACATTACACTTGTACACTCATCTTATTTATTGTTTTCTCATGATTTTGTTTTCATGAGTATAATATGTGCTATATAGATTTTTGGTGTTTAGTGATCATGTGATTTATATGTTTTTCATGAAATTTATTTTTGTTTTATTCCTTGCTTAAAGGATTTCGTACTAGTTTTCAAAATTTTTCTTATAACTAGTTCGTGTTCTTCATTTTGGAAGAGTTTTCAAACATATTCTATTTTTTAAACCTATTTTTGAAAACCCTTTCCATATACGGGCGGTTGGCTGGACGACCATGCCTTGTATGTTCATATTGAAAATCCTTTTAAACATGTGCATGATATGGGTGGAAAGGTAATATGAGTTATACACTTGATCTTATTATGTTTTCAATTGGTAACATTGGATCTTTTCAATTGGTATCACTATTGACATTCTTTTTGTATACTCATATATGTTTTTATATATGTATGCTTTCACTTCAAATAGTATCAATTTCGATTGGTATTCAATTTTCATATATATATATATATATATGCTTTATTTGTGCTTACTATATCTCTATATCTTTGAGCACAAATTTTGGTAAGCTTGTTTTCTTAAATGACTATTTTATTTCAAATGATTATGTTTCAATTGGCATCATATACAAGTTTATGCATTATATTATTTGGTATTTCATAAAGGGGGAGAAAATTCATGTTTCTACTTTCAATTGGTATTTCCCTTTCAATTGGTTTTGTTATTTTACTCCCACACTTTATGTTGAAAAATAATTGAAAAAAAGATATTGATTATTTTTTTTGGTATCATATGCATTTAATGAAAAATTACTTTCAATTGGTACTAATCTTTTCAAATTGATATCAAGATTACTTATAAGTTTTACTTTCAATTGGTATGTTTAATTGATATCAAAATGTTTGGTTGAATTGCTAAAAATGACTTATTTACTTTCAATTGATATTTAATTGGTATTTCTTTACAATTGGTATCAATTGGTATTTAAATCTATATTTGTTTTATATACCACATTGTGTACCTTCAATTATGTATTTTTCATTGGTATCATGATGCACTCAATTGATATATTTTTTTCTTTCAATTGGTATCAAGAAAGTTTTGTTTTTGATTTCACCCTTCATTGATTTTTTGTTTAAGACAAAAAGGAGAGAATATTGTTTTCTTTGACCTCTTTGTTGATGATTGACAAAAAGGGGGAGAAAGATTTTGAGTTTATATATGCATATTTTTGTTTTTGCATATATTGAGTTTATGAGAAAATGATTTTGAGAGTTTAAACAAAAAGGGAAGAAGGTTTTTGAAACATATGTTTGATTCATGCATGATGATGCATATTCATATTTAGTATTCATTGCATATATCTTATGTTTATTGCTATGCATGAGTTAAGAGGGAGCTTCCTTAAAGCTTAACTTTAATCCATGCATATATAACTCCATGAGTTTTGTCATCATCAAAAAGGGGGAGATTGTTGGCCCAGAGGCCTTCCACTCTAGTTTTGATGATGATTAACTCATGTAGTTATGTTTACTAATAATCTTGTGATGTTTAGTTTCAGATACTTTACCAAGATATTAGTAGGTGATTAGCTTCAACAAAGGTGTTTTGGAGCTTCTCACATGGTGATTCAAGAGCCCGAGCGACAAAGTTCATACCTAGCACTCGTTGGAGTCAAGCTCGGTGGATCACGGTTTGGATCGAGTCGACTTGAAGACAGAGTTCGTCAAGAAGACCTCGGTACTTGTTTCAGATCCATTTGTAAAGACTAGATAGTGTGATATGCTCAAGTTCACAACACACATACTTGTTTAAGTTTTCATGTTTATTGGTTTTCGGTTTTGGTTTAACCGATCTTGGTTTTCATGAATGGATAGATTCAAAATAAGTTTACATGGTTTAATGTATATTACATTTGTTCTATATACATGTATGCTTCATATACTTAGACAAACTTATTTTGATATGCCTATTCAAGTATTTAGGTTTTGTATTTTAACAAAACGTGTTTTTGGAATTATTGTCAAAAACTATGATATATATCTTTCATGTATATTGGACTTATATCCATATGCAACATGCTTCAATATTATTTCATATCATGTTTTTGTATTTTGATGAGTTTTGGAAAAATCGGATTTCCATTTGGAAAATCTAAGTTTTAGAAAATACGGATTTCGGTTTTCGGCAAAATTTTCATAACACAAAAATGGTTCAAAAAGTTTAAAATATGCGTTGAATTTTTTCACACATGTTTGATTTTCAAAGTATTATACTGAACTTATTTTTGTGGATTTTTAGAGATTTTATGAGATTTTTTAGGATATTAAAAACCCAAGTTTTTCAGTCCCTTAATGCTGCCTGCCAGGCTCTGGCGGTCGACCGGACCCAGAGTCGGTCGACCGGACCGGTCGACCGACGTTCACAAGGTTGTACACGCTGACCAGCCACTTGGGCCAGTCGATCGCGCTGTCGACCGACTGCAAGTGCCCCACTCTCGGGCGGGGGCGGTCGACCGGACGGTCGACCGTGAGCAAGGCACGGTCGACCGAGCGGTCGACCGGCCAGAGAGCAATTTGCTCTATGGATTTGCACGGTCGACCGGGCGGTCGACCGGCAGGCTCAACGGTAAAAAATTTGACCGTTGGCCGGTCGACCGGAAGGCCAATTCTGGCCTAGTCAGCAGCCAATGGGCAAATTTGTTTTGGGCCTTTATATACCCCATCTCTTGGGTGTTTTGGCTAAGATTTTTAGAGAGAAAAATTTCAGATCCTTTCTAGTGTTTTAAGCAAAAAGTTTTGGGTTCAAAAATCCTATTCTCTATTTTGTTTTAAAGTGTTTTTATTTCAAAGAAAATAGTCTTTTGGGAATTGGTTTTTGGTCTAAAAATTCTATATCTATTTGATGTTTTTCCCAAGTGATTTTCTTTTATCAAAACACTTTGTTTTCCACACTTGAGCCATATCTTGCTATCCTATTTATAGGATCTTTATTTTGTGGGAAAATTTGTTTGTGGTTGAGATAGACCACCAAGTGTTGTACCCCTCCTTTATTTGTGATATCCCTCTAGTGAGAGGTGATTGTGGGTATCCTTCTAGTGAGAGGTTGATAGTGGAGGTTGTGTTGGTATCCCTCTTAGTGAAGAGGTGGATTATGTTGTATTGGCTAAGTGCCTACCCCTCTTGTATGAGGTGGTGTTTGTGTGGCTTTGTGCCTAGCCTCTGTGAGAGGTTGTATTCGGCTGAGAGAGGAGTTGTGTACTCCCGGTGATTGTATTGCCCCAAATCCTCCGTGGAGGTTCCCTGTGTAGGAAGTCCTGTGTGGACGAGATAGTGAAAATCCTTCTGTGTGAAGGTGGGGACGTAGAGCAGTGGCTCGAGCCTCGAAACAAATTACTTGTGTTTGCGATTGATCCATTATCTCTAACTCTCTCTCTTGTACTTTGAGCATTGCATCATATTATCATATCAAACTTGTATGCTTGGCTTGTTTGTGTGTGCCTCACTTGTGCTTAACCATGAGAGCTTCATATTGCGCCTCAACTCTTATTCAGAGGAATCAAGAGGAGTTAGTCCAGAGCCCTTCACCGGGAATTCGGCTACACTCGTTGGTTGCATTAAGTGTAGTTACAATTATGTTTTAATTTTCGCATTTAGTTCATTAGATTAGCGGTACACCTATTCACTCTAGGTGTACTTTCAACAAGTTCCTCCTATGCATGTACACAAACCATGGCATACACATGCTTCTCACGTTCATTCCCATAGCACGATGCATGCTCATGTGTACACATGCACACATTGTAGACGTAAGGGCCCCCTTGCTAAATTTTGCTATGATAAGATACATGATGTAAATTAGCAACTAAATTTGTTTGGGTTATGAAAGGAGCTAACCCCCATGGACTCAAAAGAGTGTGGGTACCAAAGACCACCCCTATTCTATTTGATGCAGGTGTGGGCTCTCACTTGACGTGAAAGCGATGGTGCCTTGAGGTGGATGCGTTCCGAGCTTAAAGAGGAGAATTTGGATGCATCACTTTTAAGAGGAGTTTGGTGGGAGGACCATCTTAGTTTTGAGACTAAGAGATTACCCTATTAGTTTTGGTAACAATCTCTAACTCCTAATTTATTCACATGCTTTCATATAAATGTTTTTAGCATGTTTTGGCTTCAATGCTCATTATGATTGATCATGTTTAGATTCATGTTTTGGTTTATGTGCTTGATTTTGTACTTCATGATTTTGATTACTTATTTAAATGTAGTTTTCATTAAAACTTGTGTATATACTTGTACAAGTAGTGAGCTACACTTGGTTATTATGTGTTTGTACTTCATTGCTCACTTGTACTCATTACATGTACTTGTATAGCCTAGTTTTGATGATTCTCTCATTTTCACTTGTATTTACTATTTTTGCACATGGTTTCATGATAATGTGTTAGCTTCATGTATATGTTACTTGTGTCTAAACTAATAGATATACATGTACATCCTTAAGCCACTTGCCTTCATACAATATACTGTTATGGACTTATTTATGCTTAGATAAGTATGTATACTCTAGTTTATATAAAATATACATATGTCTTGAGGTTTGTTTTGTTTTGATGAAAATTAAACTTTTATGTTTTTCATGTTTGTAAAGGAATTTGATTTGAGCTTAAATGCCTTATTTCCATGTTTTTAGTGATTTTATGATTCTTACACTTTATATTTGGTGTTTACTCATGACTTTATTTTCATGAGCATATATATGCTTTATAGACTTTGAGTGTCAATTATTATGTGATTTTCATGTTTTCATGGGATGTATGATTTGATTTCATATTTTGAAGGATTTCTTACTAGTTTTTAAAAATATCTTTAAAACTAGTTTCTATTCTTCAAATGGTAGAGTTTTCAAACTATGCCTATTTACTTTCAAATCATAATTTTTGAAACCCTACCTTTTAAGGGCGGTTGGATGGGCGACCATACCTTGTATACCCTTCTTAAATAATTTTTAAACTTGTGCATGATATGGGTGGTAAGTATGAGTTATACACTTGATCCTCATTATATTTTTATTGGTATCAAAATTGATATTTCATATGTTTGTATACTCATATGTATTCTCCATATATGTATGCCTCATATTTCAATTAGTATATCCATAAATACATATATATGGTTTGATTGTGCTTGTTTCACAGGTCTTTACAATTTTTTTAAAAAAGCATAAATTATGTTTGCTAAGGTTGATTTAGTTCATCATGTCAATTATTTTTAATTAGCATCTATTACAAGCTTATGCATTATTTCTTTTAGTATTTCATAAAGGGGGAGAAAATTCTTGTTTTTAAATTGGTTTTATGTAAAATTGGTATTGGTTGTATTTTAAATTTGTATTAGTTTTCATTTCAAATTGGTATCTTACTCCCACCATTTATGATGTAAAATACTTTGGTTTGATATATGCTAACATTTTCAATATTAGTATCAATGATCTTAAATTGGTATTATTCTCTATTTGATATCCTTATTGCAAAATGATTTTAGTGTTTCTCTAAAAATTTTATTTTTACCTTTAATTGGTATCAATAGTTTTCTATTGGTATCAATATATTTATCAAAAATTTTAAATTGGTATAAAAAAAAAGCCTTAAGTTTTGATCTTTAAGATTTGATGATATGACAATTGATTATTTTTTCCTTAGCCTCTTTATTGATGAATTGACAAAAAGGGGAAGAGATATTTGAGTTTATGTATGCATATATGCATGTTTATATCTTGTTTATGCATATATTGTTTATTGGTTGTTTCCTAACATTTTTTGATGTATGACAAAAAGGGGAGAAGTATTGGTGATTTCATGTTTTGGTTTCATGTTTTGTACATGTTCATATTTTGTTCATGTTCATCTCATATATATAGGTTTCATGTTTTGTACATGTTCATATATGTATATGCTTTCATATTTTGTATATGTTCATGTTTTGTACATGTTTATCTCATATATGTAGGTTTCATGTTTTGTACATGTTCATATATGTATATGTTTTCATGTTTTATACTAGATAAACTAGAGAATCATTTGAGGGGGAGCTTTTACGTCCCTCTTATATTTTATTTTATAGCTTATATGTTTTGGCATCATCAAAAAGGGGGAGATTGTTGGCACAAAAGGTTACACTCTCCATTTATATAGTTTTGATGATAACAAAACATACAAAAGCTATTTGGTACTAATAAAGATTCTAGAATGAATTTCAGGTTTGTACAAGTCTCGATGGCTTTAAGCATGTTGCAAGGTTATTGGCGCTTAAAGCATATTGAAAGGTTGATGGCACAAGAGGACTCTTCCATAGGAGAGGAGGCTCTACCTCGGCAACGCGGCTCAGAGACACTTTCCTATAAAGTTTTTATATTTTTAGTTTGTTAAAGAATAGTATATACGTTTGAAGCTCAAATACACACACACAATTTCAATACAATTGATTTTTGGTTTAACCGGTTTTAGATTTCAAGTACATATATCGAGTTTTAGATTTGAACCAATTTTAGTTCTGCTGATCTGCTTGACACCCTTTTATACTTGTTATCATAACTTTTTATGCTTATATTCAAATAATATGATTTAACTTGCATTTCAAAGCTAACTTTCAGATCTAAATTTCTTATTCAATAATAATTTTTAGATTCAAATTTTAAAGATGTCAAATATTTAGTTGAACTCTGTTCTTGTTCTAAAAACAGCTTACAGTTTCTGATTTGACACCTGTCAGTGTTTTATTGATAACATTCTAATAAAAAAGGATATTTAGTTGATTTTAGTTGAATTAAAAATAAGACTTAAAGATCTACAAATTATTCCTATATACCTAATCTGAATTCGGACGTTTACAGTATGAAAAATGTGCTCAAAGTTGACCAATCTGCCAGATTTGCAGTAATGGCTAATTTTCTGGAGGCTGATTTTTAACATGTTTTTAAAACGCGTTTAAGTTTTAAAAAAATATGGTTAGTTGTATTAGAGGGTCAATTTCTTCTTATTTTATTTAGGTAAAAGTTTTCTATGTTTACTCTTCCTAAATCTTATATAAAGGGGTCATTAGGGTAGAGGTTTTCACAACAACAAATTCAAAGATCAAAAGTTTTGAGTTTTCTTGAGAAAGAGCTTTTGTTTAAGTTTTGGGTTATTATTTTCAAAAGTTTTCTGAAAGTTTTTGGTTCTTAAAATCTCTCTTCTATTTTTATATCACTTACAAAACCTTGAGCTTCAATCTTATATATTATTCTCTAGGGTTTTTGTAAAGAAAAGTTTTTCAAAAGAGAGTTTGTGGTCTTTTGATCACCAAGTGATTATTATATTTGTGGCTCCACTACCTCTGGACTAGAGGAGTGTGATTGAGGAGTTGGGTACTCCCTAGTGGTTGTAATCCTTTGTGAAAATTCTAGTGGATTGGAAATCCTTCTGGGTGAAGGCGGGGACGTAGAGCTGGGTGCTCGAACCTCGAAACAAATCTCTGTGTTTGCGATTGGTTTACTTGTGTTGTTTACTTTCTATTTATTCATTCTTATATTGTTGATCTATACTCTCACAATAAGATTGCATTGCGCACCTCAAACTTTTATTTAGAGGAATCACGAGGAAGGAGTTCAGAGCCCTTCACGGGGTATTCGGCTTCTAATCTTGCTTTGAGTGATCGTTGCATCATCTCAATTTAAATTTGTGCATTAATTAGCTTTATCACCTATTCACCCCCCCTCTAGGTGATTTTAGCTTGGTTATGACGTCTATCTTCACCTTGTCCACTTCATTCGTTTTCTAGAAATTTCATGACCTAAGAAAATGTTGCACCATAAAGTGGCACTTTTTTAAATTTAAAGCCAAGTTCTTTTCGGTGCATTGTTCTAGGACAAGTTCAAGATGGTAAAGACATTGATCAAATGAGTCTCCAGAGATGGAGAAATCATCTATAAAGATCTCTAAGAATCTTTCGACCATGTCAGAGAATAAACTTAACATACAACATTGAAATGTCACAGGGGTATTCCATAAACCGAAAGGCTTTTGGCTATAAGCGAAAGTCCCAAATGGACAAGTAAATGTTCTCTTTTCTTGGTCCTCCGAAGCTATGGGGATTTGATTATACCCCGAGTAACCATGTAAGAAATAGTAATACTCGTGGCAAGTTAGTCATTCAGGCATTTGATCGATAAATAGAAGAGGAAAATGGTCTTTACAAGTGATAGTGTTTAACTTCTGATAGTCAATGCGAACTCGAATCTTTGTAGGGAGTCGTGTTTGGACTAACTATTAGTTTTTATTTTCTACCACAGTAAAACTAGATTTTTTAGGGGCCGCATGGATTGGGCTAACCCATTGGCTATCAGAAATAGGATAAATATCTAATAGTTTCACTGTTTCAGCTCGAACGACCTCTTGCATAATAGGGTTTAACATACGTTGTGAGTCCCTATTTTGTTTTGCCTCTTCATGTAATTAGATTCGTTGTTGAACTATACCCTGACTCAATCCATTTATGTCGGTCATTATCCAACCACAATACCTTCCCTATGTTTTCTAAGGACTGTAATAAGATTTTCTTCTTATCCGTTAGTCAGATGGGAAGCAACGATGACTGGTAGAGTCTCTTGTTCGCCTAAGTAGGCTGCAATTGAGACGTTTGGGAAAGGCCTTTTGTTCTAAGGAAGGGGATGACTTAAGAGATGGAGGAGTCAAGCTTGTTGGCTCTGGGTCTAATGAACTTGGGCTCGATGCCCACTCAATTGTAGAATTGACAATCTCATCAAGGCTTAAATCCTCATATTCCAACTCGGCATCACATTCGGCTTCTAGTTTTATCTCCTCATTGTGCTCACTTGGCAAATTCTCAGTGAGGTTTACCTCAAAAGATTAATCATCTATATTAAAGTGGAAGATGTTGATTTTCTTAGTCATGTTTCCAAAGGTCAATCTCCTGGATCCGTTCCTACAATTTATGATTGCATCAACAGTCTCGAGGAACGAACGCCCTAGGATGACAAGAGTTTGAGACCTAAGATTAGAAACTGGTTGGGTTTGTAGAACAATGAAATCGACTGGGTAGATGATTCCCCAACCCAGATAAGAACATCAGTTACTTCCCCTTTGAAACTTTAACTGATCGGTCAGCTTGCTGGATCGTAACTTGAGTAGGGCTAAGTTTGCCCAACCCAAGTTGTTTGTATACTGAGTAGGGAGCAAAGCAATACTTGCTCCCAAATCAAGAAGTGCTCGATTAATTTCTATCGACCTATTGTGCCAGAAATGGTAGGGCAATCAGGATCCTTGTACTTTGACAGGGATCTGATTGGACAATAGCTCACAAACATTAGTGGCTAGAAAAACTTTCTTAGGCACATTGATCTTTTTTTTGTTGGTGCACATGTCCTTAAGGAATTTAATAGATAGGGACTTGTTGTATTGGATCAATAAGGGGTAGATTAAACTTTACTTGATTGAACATCTCAAGTATTTTCTTTATGTGTGCATTATTGTTATTCCTAAGCCTATTCGAAAATGGGGCTATAGGCTTATGCACCTGCTCGGTTGACTTATCTTATTGTTCAGAGTCGGGTGGAGTGGCACTAGAAGAAGTGGATGCTTGTGTAGGATTCAGTGGCATTGATACTTCGTTATCCACTTGTTTTCTTGACTTTAATATATGAACTAAGTTACACTGATTTGGATCTTGAGCCTCATTGGTCTGCCTAAAGTTTTTAAGATTTGACAATGGTTGACCAGGCAGAGTCCCTTTGGGTCTTTCGTTAATTGGATTAGCTTGCTGACTGACTTGATTCTTAATCCTATGCATGGATTGAATCAGTGTTTCTTGGGTCTTGCTAAAGGTATCCATCTTTCTTTCCATATTGAAGAATCTTGTATCCATTTGTTGATTTTGAAAAGAAGGTGGTGAAACTCGATTGAAAAAAATTTGTTGATAATGAGATGATTGGAAATTGTGGAAGAAGTTAGGCCTAGATTGATTATTGGTGTTTTGAGCCCATGAAAAATTCGATGATTTCTCCAACCGGGATTGTACATTTGCGAATATGGATTATTGTTGGGCCTTGCGAAGGCCGCATTCATAGGTTCGGGCAACATTTGATGAGTAAGAAAAACAGGAACTCTGCGAACATATGGTTTATAGCTTGACAGTAAGTACAACTAGCAGATATGGATTCTGTTGGGCTGACTTGCTTCATTGGGGCTGGCGCTTTATTTTCTAGAGTATCAAGTCTTCACATAACGCTAGTAAATTTAGCATCCATTGCTATGGATGTCTCTATGGAATGGAGACCTTCCTTTGACGAGGTGGGGTTACTATTCTTAAATTTATCGAGAGTTGGTTCCCATTGGATGGTCTTCTCTGTTGAATCTTTATAAATTTCTTACCCTTCATGTTCATCCTTTTTCAAAAATCCCTCTTGATACATGGTTTCTAATAATATCTTATTTTGATAATCTAAACCATCATAGAGAATTTGGCATAACCGCCAGTTCTCTAGGCCGTGATGGGAGCATTGGGCAAAGAGATCATTGAAGTGTTCAAAGTATTTCGAAAATTGTTCAGTTGTTTCTTGCTTAAACTGGATTTTGTTTTTCGGATAAGAGCGGTTTTATGGTTATGGTAGTGTAAATCATCTCGAGGGGGGTTAATAGGTGATGGATATACTAAATAGCAAATAATGCGGAATTAAAATTTACTTGCTAGTAACCTAGCAAATACCAATCACAACACAAGAAATACTTGCAAATAAGTAAACAAGATAAGTGTGCAAGTAAGTAAAGAGAGAGTAGAGCGAAGAAAGAAAAAGTAAGCAATCGCAAACACGATGATATGTTTCGAGGTTCGAGCCACTGCTCTACATTCCCGCCTTCAACACTATGAAGGATTTTCACTATTACCGATCTCACTAGATCTTCAACAATTACAAATTCTCACTATAACTCAATTGACTCACAAATCTACTCTTGCGCTGCCGCAACACCAACAACAGAGCTCACTAGTCACTCGAGGCCGCAACCTCTACAACTTTATAATAGAAGGAAATTGTTGACCTTCACTTGATTACAAAAGGCTCACAAGCACAATCCTATAACCAAGATGAGGAGGTGAAGCTCTTTGAGATTGTATAGTGGAAATAGCTTGTAAAAATGTAGAGGGAAGGCTTAAGCTAAAAATTAAGTGTATGAAATTTTGGCTCAAATGGAAATCTTTTAAGAAAAGGAACTAAAACTTGATTTTGATGATCAAATCTTATTGTAAACTTGTAAAAACTTGATCAAACTTGTTAATAGATTTTTCTACAGTCCCACTATTTATAGGGGATGAAAACATGAGGAGAAAACCCAAAAGAGCCGTTGGGGATAGACCCAGAAAAGACAAACAGAAAATAGCCCTTGGGAAAAATTCCGCCAACGGTCAGATTTTTGACTATTGGGGTTAGTGGTCGACCGGTCGGTTGATCGTTTATCCTAACTAGAGATCAAAGCTCTCTGCTGGTTGATCGGGTCGGTTGACTGGTCCCAACTGAGAGCAAAGCTCTCGCAATCGGTCGACCACACGGTCGACCGAAGTGCACACAATGTCGACCGACAGCTCGGTCGACCGACAGAGCAATTCTGCTCTGTCAACGGTCGACCGATCTTGGGCCAAAAACCTGTTTTGAAGATCTTTTCGAAACCAATCTTTTTTCGACAAAAATAATTTTTTTTAAGCACAAAATAAAGTTCTAGGGACTTGATAGAACTAGTGTCTGATCATTGATCAACACAAAACAAAGTTAGAACTATATTTTGTAAAAACACTTATCTAAATCGAAAATTATTTTTTTCGAAACTCTATTTTGAAAACAAAAAAGAGAAATATTTTGAACTCTTTTCAAAAATACTTAAGAGTATGAAAGATGTGTGTGTGTGTGTGTGTCAATCCCAAAAGCTATTAACCTATATCATCTTGATTTTAACAAACGACTATAAATCCTATCTAATAAGCAAAAAGTAAAAATATAAATCTTGTTTAGTCTTCTCTGCAAACTTGATTCTTGACCTCTTCTATGTGCTTAGGCTCTGGGATCGACATCTTTCATGACTTCAAAAGGTGTGAGTCTTATGGTGAAGCCACCGATGCAACATAGTATTAACCTGAAACTTATTTAAATAAAGTTATTAGAAATATAATTACATATGTTTTGTTAACATCAAAACTAACGCAAATGGCCTTTAGGCTAACAATCTCCTCCTTCTTTATGATGACAAAACACATGGAGTTATCACAAATAATTTGGGAAAAGACTTCAAGCGAAGGTCCCCCTAAACACATGCATATATCAAATGTGACATATAAGTAAGATGCATTGATAATGGCATACAAATAAGATATATCAAATAAGCTCTATGCAAACCATCTATGCATACCCCAAGAATACAGAATTACAAAAGTGTATGCACAAATGTTTTCCTCCAACCAACCAATAACCTCCCACCTCCAAAACAAGTGGTAAAATGGATGGTTTACAGAGGATACTCAAGAACACAAACACACCACATGCCACAAAAAGATATGCATCAAATATCAACCATAAAGTAGATACATAACTTCCCAAAAATAACAGTGATATCATAATGGAAATTATCCATGCAAAGGTTAATGCCAATCCTCAAAACAAGTTCCATACCACAAAATAAGTACTACAATATAAAAACACTTGTCCAAACCACATACTACATGTCCACATAAAAGAGTACATAAATAAAGACATGAAAACATAAAAACTACCGGGTAACTCCAAAATCTCTCTCTTTTTGTCATCAACACAAAAGGGGTCACTCTTCCTGAAAGTCTGGATCTTCAGGAGGAGCTAGTGCCTCGGAAGGAGCTGGAGGAGGTACCCAGGGGTTAAATGGAGGACCCGATGCAGGAAGAGGTTGTGCGTGGCCTCTCAGAAAAGGAATGGGCCAAGCGTGCCTACTGTAGCTCTCGTCGACACACTTATGAAGGTAGCGAATTGGATGAGCAAATATATTATAGGTCGTTCTGAATGCCATGCTCAATCCTCTCAACATGAGTAGTCATCTTCAGATCATGTTCACGAAGCTGAGCAGAGAGAGCTGTATATGGGTAAACAGAGGCTGAGAAGGCTGGAGAGGATCCAGAGGCAACAACAGGAATGATGGGAGGGGGCTGAAGAGCAGGAGCACGTTCCCTAGAACGCATCCTCTTGAGAAGAGTGTTGCTGATGTCAACAGATTGTTCAATGGATCGTTCAGCAGAAAGATCAAATTTTAATTATTTAAGGAGTCGGGTAATGAGCATCTCAAATGGTAAGTGCCGGTTTGGGATCAAGATGTGCTTAGAAATCATGAAGTCGATGATGAGCTTAGAAATATTAACTTAATGCCTTTCAAAAGGTAATTGATCAAGAGGGGAGCAGAACCCCTTGCATGACTATATTCTCCTGATTTTGGCATGATATTATAGAACACTATCTTAGCTAGGACCCGTGCGGTGAGCGTGTAATACTTCACCTCCTCGTTCCTAACTAAGGTCGGGTTATCATTATCGTGAAGCAAGAGAGATGGAGTGACGGCAGATTCACCGTCAAGATATTTAAAATCATGTATATCAACATTATATATATCTGCATCCTGACAGGAGAGACGTAGCAGATGGGCAAATCTATCTAAAAAAATGTTAATATTCTTTCCCATACTCTAGATTTGATATTATTGTTTTGAAAAATCTGATTAGAGTAGAAATAATACACAAGCTCAGGGCAGACAGGTTTCTTGATGGTGACTAGGTATTCTAGAGAGCTCGTGCTCAAAATATTTACAAGATTTAAGTGCTCATAATCAATAAGCACTACAGTTCTATCTGAAATTACATTTTTATTATGAATAACAAAAAATCTGTGTGATGCATTCTGAGAAACAAAGGGGTTTGATGAGGATTTGAGTTATTTACCCTTTTCAGAGCCTCCCAGACATGATAAATATAGGAATATGATAAACAAGATTTTGGCACGAATTTAAGAAAGATTTCAAGGAAAAATTATGAAATAAAAAGATTTGGGAGATTTAGGGATTATACCTTGAAGAACCTGCAATTTTTCCTTGAAAACAAGTGAATCTGAAGATTTGAGTTGAGATCCAACAAATTTTAGGGATTAATTTGAGTTTGGATGGGGTTTGGGGGAGACGAGGTGAAAGGAATTAGGGAGGAGAAGAAGAGGGAGTCGGTGGAGAAGAGAAAATGCGAGAGAGATAGGAATTTTAGGGTTTTAAAAATGGGTAATAAACACAGCAGACCCATCACTCGGTCGACCGGTCTGGTCGACCGGGATTACCCAAAAGTCAGTTTTAAAAAGTATAAATTAAGGGCTTTTGAAAAATATATTAACTTGGATATTATTATAAATAGAGAGAGAAATAACACCAAAAATCTTATAGGCATGAGAAACACAAGAAAATGATGCCAATACATTTTTTTATTATATTAAAAATATATTTTCAACAATTAAATCATATACTAAGCAATTAAAAAAAAGATATTGAAGCCGAATACCCTTAACGGGTTCTGAACTTCTCCTCGTCATTCCTCTAGATAAGAGTTGAGGCGTACAATTACTATCTTGATATATTTCTTAAATATTGTTTAAATATGATACCC
The DNA here is from genome assembly GCA_038442645.1 of Agave tequilana. Lineage (NCBI taxonomy): Eukaryota > Viridiplantae > Streptophyta > Magnoliopsida > Asparagales > Asparagaceae > Agave > Agave tequilana. Next base: position 172,598 of record JAVJIF010005423.1, read on the forward strand.
AACTACAAGATAGATATACAAACAAAATATATATATACATTTATATGAGAAAAAAATTAATCTATGCATACATATATGCGTAGATATCTATGTGAGCATGGAAAATACTACAAATATGGGCAAGCAATTCATGGGCCAGTAAAGAATAAAAACAATGTTAACAGACTAGCTCAAGTATAGGCAAGCCAAACAAAGATCATGTAAACACAACTTAAAATATATTAACAATCATGAAAACCTAGCTATTCCTATGCATATATAGATTTAGCTAGAATTTAAATTTTCATGTGGAGATGTTACCAAACCATAGGCAATATCTAAAATAGGTGCTTCTTGATAGCGATGCAATATGACGGTTGATCCTTTTAACTTCGATGCATCCACCACCAAGGCACCATCTTCCTTATGTCTTGGAGGAGGATGACACACCTACATCAATCAAGTTGAGTGTGTTCTTTGGTACTCAAATCTTTTTGGGTCCTATAGGGTTAGTACTTTCTCGAACCCAAAAATTTTTATTTAACATGTTTAACTTAGCATAACAAAATTTTACTAAATAGCCTTTGCAGCCGCAATGTGCACACGGTACACTTTACCATACATGAAAGCATGCTTATGTTGATGTGTATGTACATGTCGTGCATGTTTTTCATGGTATGCGTGAGATGAATAAGATGTATGTTTCCTTTCAGCTTTTCCCTTTATAAATATAGAATAAAATTTGTTCATATCAAATGCACACTTTTTCAAAGTGGTATCTAAAACATCAATAAGTTTTTGGATATTCAAAAATTTATTTTTTTTAAAAGTAATATTAGTGATTTTGCCAATACAAACAAGTTTATATTTTTCAAAATCCTTTTTCGTTTTCTCAAAAGAAATAGATAATTCATTTTTCTCTTTAAAAAAATTTCTAACTTACTCTTTAAAAAATCATTTTTCTTTTTCAATTTTTTTTGTCCAAGAGAATTTTATATCTATTTTGTAATTCTTCAAAAACTTATGCTAGTTCATCCATAGTTTAATCATCATCTTCTAGAGAGGTTTCTAGATTTACCATTGAAGTCTCCTCTCTGTTTGACATGAAGCAAACATGTGCGGCATCAATCTCCTCTTTAGAGTCTGTTTCTGAATATCCCAAGTGGCTACCATCGTCTTCTTCTTCATATGCATGTTCTTGGAAGTAGTGGCTTGAAGTGAGGGGCAATCCGCAATTAGATGGTCCATCTTCTTGCAATGAAAGTAAGGACCCGTCTCCTCCTTCTTCTTTTCAAATCTTCCTTGATGTTTTCCTTTTCGGACGTTTCTTTGTCTTTTCTTCTTATAAAATATTTTGTCCACTCTCCTAATGAGCATGGCAAAGTCTTCATCTCCATCTTCAGATGAATCTTCTTCGTCGATGGTGAAGGAAGTAGCTTTGAAAGCAATAACTTTCTTCTTTGGAGTCTCTCTTTCTTCTCTCACCTTCATTTCCATCTCGTGAGTTTTGAGATTTACAATGAAGCCAAAGAAGTCTATCTATTCTCTATCGTTGAGCTCCTTAAGGGTTGTCGCCTTGACTTTCCAAGATCTGGAGAGAGCTCTAACGACCTTCTAAGTCTTTTGGTCATTGTCAATAGTGTCACCTAAAGAAGATAATCCATTAGTAATCTTGGTAAACCGAGTAAGCATCTCATCAATACTTTCATTTTCAAGCATGTAAAAATTTTCATATTGAGAATGAAACAAGTCAACAGTAGATCTCTTGACTTGCGACGTCCCCACATTAGTAATGATTAGATCATTCCAAACATCATAAGCAGATTTATAATTAATTACACGAGAAAGATCATCATCATTTAATGCTTGTGCAAGTGCATATTGGGCTTTAGCATTGGCCTCATGTCCTTAGCGGTTGCTTCGGACCATGTATCCTCATCACCGTGAGGTTTAATGAATTTCTTGGTTATGGCCTTAGCTACTCTAACCAGAGACTTAAGGAAGAGGTTCATCTTGACCTTCTATATGGGAAAGTTCAACCCATCAAATTTGGGTGGGGACTTGATGCTAGAGAAGTCGTGTGATGCCTGAAAACAAGTATAAGTGCACAAACAAATAACAAATGCAACAAATGCAACAAATGAATATAGCCAAATGAAAGTATCTCCCTAAGGTGGCTAAACCAAAACTAGGGTTAGGCTCTAATACCAATTGTAAATTACCTAGAGGGGGGTGAATAGGTGATGGCTATACTAAATGGAAAATAATGTGAAATTAAAATTTACTTGCTGGCAACCTAGCAAATACCAATCACAACACAAGAAATACTTGCAAATAAGTAAACATGATTAGTGTGCAAGTAAGTAAAGCGAGAGTAGAGTGAAGTGAGAAAGAGTAAGCAATTGCAAACAGGATGAAGTGTTTCAAGGTTCGAGCCACTACTCTACGTCCTCGCCTTCAACACTATGAAGGATTTTTACTATGACCGATCTCACTAGATCGTCAACCGTTACAAGTTCTCACTAGAACTCAATGGACTCACAAGTCTTCTCTTGCGGTGCGGCAACACCAACAACGGAGCTTACTAGCTCATTTGAGGCCGCAACCTCTACAACTTCACAATTGAAGGAAATTAGTGATTTTCACTTAATGACAAATGGCTCACAAGCACAATCCTATAACCAAGATGAGGAGGTGAAACGCTTTGAGATTGTGTAGTGGAAATAGCTTGTAAAGATGTAGAGGGAAGGCTCAAGCTAAAACTTAAGTGTATGGAATTTTGGCTTAAATGGAAATCTTTTAAGAAAAGGAATTAAAATTTGATTTTGATGATCAAATCTTTTTGTAAACTTGTAAAAACTTAATCCAACTTGTTAATGGGTTTTTCTACAGTCCTACTATTTATAGGGGATAAAAACATAAGGAAAAAACCCAAAAGAGCCATTAGGAATAGACTCAGAAAAAGACAAACAGAAAAATAGTTGTTAGAAAAAAATACAGAAGAAAATCCTTCTGTCGGTCGACCGGCCGATCGACTGCCAGTGGTCGAATTTCTGACCATTGGGGTTAGCGGTCAACCAATCGGTCGACTGTTTATCCTAACCAAAAGCAAAGCTCTCTGTCAGTCAACAGGGTCAATTCACCGATCCCAATCGAGACCAAAGCCCTCACAATCGGTCGACCAAAGTGCACACAATGCACTTTGTGCATGTCGGTCGACCGACAGAGCAATTCTGCTCTGTCTACGGTCGACCGGTCGGTCAACCGACCTAGGGCCAAAAACTTATTTTGAAGATATTTTTGAAACCAATCTTTTTCGACAAAAATAAACTTTGTTTGTAAACACAAAATAAAGTTCTAGGGACTTGATGAACTAGTGTGTGATCATTAATCAACAGATAACAAAGTTAGAACTATATTTTGTAAAAAGACTTTTCTAAATTGAAAACCGATTTTTCTGAAGCTCATTTTTTTGAAACTCGATTTTGAAAATGAAAAAGAGAAATGTTTTGAACTCTTTTCAAAAGAGCTTAGATGTATGAAAGGTGTGTGTGTGTGTGTGTGTGTGTGTGTGTGTGTGTGTGTGTGTGTCAATCCCAAAAGTTATTAACCTATATCATCTTGGTATTAACGAACGACTATAAATCCTATCTAATAAGCAAAAAGTAAAAATACAAATCTTGTATAGTCTTCTCTTGCAAACTTGATCCTTGATCTCTTCTATGTGCTTAGTCTCTGAGGTCGACATCTTTCATGACTTAGAAAGGTGTGAGTCCTATGGTAAATCCACGATGCAACATGGTATTACCTAAAACTTATTTAAACAAAGTTATTAGAAACATAACTACATATGTTTTTTTATCATCAAAACCAGGGCATATGGCCTTTGGGCCAACAGACAGACTTTCTTCAAGAAGGCCATGATGAAATCATCCCAAGATGTAATCATCCGCTAAACTGTGAAAAACACCTAGAGGGGGGTGAATAGGTGTTAATGCTAATCTAATGATCTTTTTAACAAGTATGTATATATGATGCAACCGGTCACTCAAAATATGAAATTGAAGCCGAATTCCCCGTGAAGGGGTCTAGAACTTCTCCTCTTTGATTCCTCAAGATTATGAGTTGAGGCGCGTAATTGCTTTCTTATTGAGATGAGTAAAGACCGAAAAATGCAAGTAAATGAAATGGGTGCAATGAGGTGCAAACAAGAGAATCACAAGATAGAAAAGTAAAGCAATAAAAAGCAATAAGGAAACCAATCGCAAACACAAAGAATTTGTTTCGAGGTTCGAGCCACCGCTCTACATCCCCGCCTCCACCACCGTGAAGGATTTCCACTAAATCCGCAAAGGGAATTACAAGAGGTCTACACAAGACCGGAGTACAGAACTCCCACCAATCCAATCCTCTACACAAGAGGGATCTCAACACAAAGATAGAACAAGTAACAAGGTGATCAAAAAGACCACAAACTTCTCTCTTACAACTCCTTATAGAATGGGAAAGATTTTTGGCTCAAGAAGTGAAGTGAGAAAATCAGTTGTAAAGTAGTAAGAAATAGCTTGAAAATAACTGAAAAACTTCAACCAAAATGCACTTTAGAAAGTGAGAACTTTAAAAACTTTTCTTTCTTTTGGAAACTTGAAAACAATGGGGATTTTTCTTAATTTTTACAAGGGACCAATGCCATCTATTTATAGGGATTTGCCATGAGCAAATCATCATTTAGACTAGGTAAATAGGTCAGGAAATAGCCTCCAAAATTTCAGAAATAGCTGAAAGATTTAACCCCATCAAATCCAGAAAACAAGTTTCAATAAACTAGCAGTTGGGGCTGCTGGCGGCTGTCGGTCGACCGGCCCGGTCGACCGGCAGTCTAACTTGGCAACTAACCGTTGGACTCGGTCGACCGGTCGGTCGACCGGAGGCTAGACAAAAAAAACTTGATTTGTTCTGTCGGTCGCCCGACAAAACCTGAGAGCAAGGGTCTGTCAGTCGGTCGACCGGTCTGGTCGACCGGCAGACGTGCACAAACGTGCACGCGAAAGCCACAAGGCCCGGTCGACCGGTGCAGTCGACCGATCATGCTTGAAATAGATGCGGTCGACCGCCCGGTCGACCGTTGGCCTGAAACAGTAATTTTATAGGAAAAGTTTTGAACTTAGGAAAATTTTTAAAATAATTTTAAATGGCTATATGATAAAGTAGCATGCTATAAGGGTTGGTATACATGATATAAATAAGATGTAAAATATAAAATAATTAGAGACATGTATATTAACCAAGACATGCATCTAATCCAACTAACCAAACTAAAAACCGTATTTTGAAAAATGAAAGTGTGTGTGTGTTTCTTGAGCCAACTTATCATAACCTCATTCTTTAACAAACTAATTCTTACAAAGGTTCTAGGTGACTACATGATCTTCAAATTAGGGCTTCTCCATATGGAATGTTGTATAGCTTGAATCCTTGAACCCGAATTGAGTCATCTTGAGTCAAAAATACCTTCCTTTAGGGAAGAACACCTCTTGAATCCTTAGAACCCTGAAACACACTTAAACACTAAAATATGATTAGTACAAATAACTATATATGTTTTGTAATCATCAAAACTCAAAACCCGGGTGATTGTAACCTTGGGCCAACAATCTCCCCCTTTTTGATGATGACAAAACATATGAGTTATTTAACAGAAAAATGAGAAAAATGGGAAAAGAGCTTGGAAGCTCCCCCTCGAAACATGCTATATATATGAATGGCTATATACATGAATAAATAGTAAAACAAGTACTTGGCATAAAAAGGACATAAGAGTTTAACTCAAAACATAAAGCACATAACTCAAAACTCAAAACTCAAAAACTCAAAACTTAAAAAACTCAAAACTCAAAACTCAAAAACTCAAAACTTAAAAACTCAAAACTCAAAACTCAAAATGATAAGCTAACTTTTTCTCCCCCTTTTTGTCATACATCAAAAAGGGTAATTATTGTTAAAACATTTCATGAGTCCATAACACAAACATTCAATTCTCCACAAATAAAAGAAAATCTAGTATAGTCTAGTGGTTTTGTAAAAATATCGGCAAGCTAAAAATCGGTAGAAACATAATCAATGTCAATATCACCTTTCTCATAATGATCTCTAAGAAAGTGATACCGAATGTCAATGTGCTTAGTCTTACTATGTTGATTTGCATTTTTTGTCATATGAATAGTACTAGTATTATCATAAAATATTTTAATATGGTCAAAATGCAAATCATAGTCAAGGAGAGTATGTTTCATCCAAAGGACTTGTGCACAACAAGCCCCCACCGCAACATACTCCACCTCGGCGGTTGAGAGGGCTACCGTATTTTGTTTCTTGAAAGACCATGAAACAAGACAATTACGGAGAAATTGACATGTTCCACTTGTACTCTTCCTATCCACTCTACAACCCGCATAGTCGGCATCCGAAAAACTCGTCATGGAAAATTATTCGGTCTTCGGATACCACAAATCCATTTCAATTGTGCCCTTAAGGTATCTAATAATGCGTTTTATCGCAATCAAATGGGACTCTTTAGGACACGATTGAAATGAGCACAAAGACATACACAAAACATAATGTCCGGCCTACTAGCCGTTAAATACAACAAGCTACCAATCGTGCTACGGTAAAGTTTAATGTCTACATTTGTACCTTGTTCATCCTTGTCAAGCATAGTGGTGGTAGCCATGGGAATTTTGCTTGTTAGCCCCTTCAAGCCCAAATCTCTTGATAAGTTCCTTCGTGTACTTGGCTTGATTGATGAAAATTCCATCCTTCCTTTGCTTGATTTGAAGACCAAGGAAGTAGTTAAGCTCGCCCATCATAGACATCTCAAATTCCTCCTTCATGCATGATTCAAAAGCTTTGCAAAGATTTTCATTAGTAGAACCAAATATGATATCATCAACATATATTTGAACTATAAGTATATCATTATCAACATGTTTGGTAAACAAAGTAGTGTCTATTTTTTCTTTATTAAAACCATTAGAAATAAGAAATGAAGAAAGTCTTTCATACCAAGCCCTAGGGGCTTGTTTTAAACCATAAAGAGCTTTGTCTAGTTTGAAAACAAAATCCGGATGTGTAGGATCAACAAACCTGGGGGGTTATTCAACATACACCTCCTCTTCAATAAATCCATTTAAGAAAGCACTTTTTACATCCATTTGAAAAAGTTTAAAATCTTTATATGAAGCAAATGCAAGTGTCATCCATATGGCTTCAAGCCGTGCTACGGGTGCAAAAGTTTCCTCAAAATCGATACCTTCAACTTGAGTGTAACCTTGGGCCACTAACCTAGCTTTATTCCTAACAACATTTCTCGACTCATCCACTTGTTCTTAAAGATCCACTTAGTACCAATTGTTGGTCTATCGTGGGGCCTAGGAACAAGATGCCAAACTTGGTTGCGCTCGAATTGATTGAGCTCCTCTTGCATGGCTAGCAACCAATATGAGTCGCCCTCGACTTCGAGGATGTTCTTTGGTTCAAAGTGAGAATAAATGCATAATGCCCACAAACTTCATAGAACGAGTAGTTACCCCTTTTGATACTTCATCTATAATAAGATCCTTGGGATGATGTGGATTGAATCTCCAATCTTTTGAAAGTGGTTGAGTAGTCTCCACTTCAATTTCTTGAATTTCATTTTCTTCATCACCCTTTGGCATGTCTTCAAGAGTAGGTGAGTCCTTCAAAGAAATTTTCTCCATGTCTTCATTTAGGGAATCTATTTCTACAACATTCTCAACAAACACATTAGATTCCTCAAACTTTACATGTATAGATTCTTCAATAGTCAAGAATGACTTATTGAAAACGCTATAAGCTTTACTAGTGTTAGAGTAACCTACAAAAATTGCTTCATAAGACTTTGCATCAAATTTACCTAAATTATCTTTAGTATTCAAAACAAAACATTTATAACCAAAAACTTTAAAGTATGAAATATTTGGCTTTCTAGAAAAATAAATCTCAAAAGATGTTTTAGAAGTATTTTTGCATAAGAAAACCCTATTTGATATGTAGCAAGATGTGTTAACGGCCTCGGCCCATAGGTAATGAGGGAGACCGTACTCATTTATCATTGTCCTAGCCATCTCTTGTAATGTACGATTTTCTTCTCAACGACTCCATTTTGTTGTAGAGTTCTAGGACAAGATAGTACATGCTTAATTCCATGTTCTTCACAAAAAAGTGGTAAAGGGTTGGTTATTGAATTCATCACCTCTATCACTTCTTATTCTTAAAATAGAAAAATCTTTTTCCTTTTCAACTCTTTTCTTAAAGGATTGAAAATATGAAAAGGCTTGATTTTTGTGTTCTAAAAAGAAAACCCAAGTAAAACGCGAGAAATCATCAACTAAAACGAAAGCAAAACGATTCCCACTTAGACTTTTGGTTTGTGTAGGACCAAACAAATTCATATGGATCAACACCAAAGGTCGTGATGTCATGATATCCTTGATTGACTTGAAAGAGGACTTGGTTTGTTTCCCAAGTTGGCACGCATCGCAAATGCGATCCTTTTCAAAGTTCAAGTAAGGAATACCTTTCACCATTTTCTTGTTGTTTAATCTAGATAGATGGTCAAAATAAATGTGGCCTAATCTCCTATGCCACATCCAAGAGTCATCATCGAGGGCTTTCAAACAAGTAGCATTGCATAGCATATTAGACATGTCAATCATGTATACATTGTTTTCACGAAATCCGAAAATAAACATGCATTGGATTGTCTATCAATAACACTACATGCTAGGTCATCAAAAATAACATTAAAACCTTTATCACAAAGTTGACTAACACTCAAGAGATTATGCTTGAGGCCATCAGCTAAAACAACATTTTCTATTAAAAGAGATGTACCAAGTTTAACATTACCAATACCAATGATCTTTCCTTTGGCGTCATCTCCGAAGGTGACGGTGCCATCTTCATGGTATCTTGATAGGGTTGCGAAGTTGTTGATATCCCAAGTCATGTGCCTTGAGCAACCACTATCAAGATTCCACAACCCCTTACATCATTGGGCTTTGGAATGTACCAACATCATTTAACAAATTTGTTGACTTTGGTAGCCAAACTTTCTTGGGTCCTTGAATGTTAGTATTCCGAACCCAAACATGATTATGCGATGCATTAATCCTATCATAGCAATATTTAACCAAATGACCTTTACGGCCACAAGATGTGCATGAAAAGACTTTACCATACATGAATGCATGATGTGTGTGTGGAGTGTGGGCATGTTTAGGGTGCTTGGCATGATGTAAAGTTTGTGATTTATGAACATGAGTATGAATAGCATGTGAATGTTTCTTTGGACAAGTTTCTTAGAAAACATAGCCTCTAGTCTAGTTTTATCAAATTCACATTTCTTCAAAACTACTCCTAATGAATCAATTTTCTTCTCTAGCAAGAAAATCTCATTTTCATCAATTTGTAGAAATTTACCTTTGTAAGAAATTTTATATTCATCAAAATCCTTTTGAGTAGAAGATAGAGTAGAAAAAATTCATATTTTTCTTTTGTAAGAATGAAAGCTTTGTGGTTGAGAGATTCATTTTCCTTTTTCATTTTCAAGTATTTCTTTTTGAGAAAATCATAGTTATGAGATAGTTCTTCAAAAGCTTCTCCTAGTTCATCTATAGAAAGTTCACAATCAATAGATATATCGGGAGTTACCTTGCTTGTGCTTTCATTTGCCATGAAGCACATGTTGGCGGTGTCGACTTCCTCATTGGATTCACTCTCCGAATCCCAAGTAACCTTTAAAGCTTTTTTTTTTGTATGGCTTCTTGGAGGTGGAGGGTTTGCTTTTGATTTTCAGACATTCCGCAACAATATGACCTGGCTTCCGGCAATTGAAGCAAATGATTTTCTTCTCTTCTTTACCCTGCCATCTCCTTTTATTTTGGAACTTTTCCTTGTTGTACATTCTCCGAACGTTCTTTACAAGAAGAGAAAGATACTCATCATCCTCTTCTTCATCATCATCGTCGGAGTAGGTGGAAAAACTCTTGAAGGCAATAGCTTTCTTCTTGGGAGGAGCCATCTCTTCTCTTACTTTTCTTTCCATCTCATGGGTCTTGAGATTCCCAATGAGACCGATAAGCTCCATTTCTTTCTTGTCATTGAGCTCTTTCAAAGTAGTGGCTTTGACTTCCCAAGATGGAGGGAGTGCACAGATGATCTTCCTCACTTTTTGGTCGTTGTCAATGTCGTCAATTAAAGAAGAAAGTCCATTAGTAATCTTTGTAAACTTAGTAACCATATCATCTATGGTTTCATTCTCTTGCATAGAAATATTTTCATATTGGGAACGAAGAAGGTCGATTTTTGCCCTCTTTACTTGTGAAGTCCCCTCATGAGTGACAAGTAAGTGAGTCCAAATCTCATGTGCGGATTTGCAATGAATGACTCTAGAAAAATCCTCATCATTAAAAGCTTGAAGTAAGGCATAGTGTGCCCTAGCATTAGCGTCAAACTCTTTCGTGGCAATATCGGACCAAGTGTCCTCATCACCAAGGGGTGCACTAAAAGCTTTGGTCACCGCCTTTGCAACCTGGCTTCCTAAGGATTGTAAAAACATGGTCATCTTAACCTTCCATATGGGAAAGTTAAGGCCATCAAAGTTGGGTGGGGTCTTAATTCCTTCGGCCATCTTTACTAAGTGTATGAGGAAGAAAAATGAATAGAGTGATTAGCAATAAAGGATCTCTCTAAGGTTGTTAAGCCAAGAGCCTAGAGACCTAAGCTCTGATACTAATTGAAAAACACCTAAAGGGGGGTGAATAGGTGTTAATGCTAATCAAATGATCTTTTTAACAAGTATGTATATGTGATGCAACCGGTCACTCAAAACAAGAAATTGAAGCTGAATTCCCCGTGAAGGGCTCTAGAACTTCTCCTCTTTGATTCCTCAAGATTATGAGTTGAGGCGCGTAATTGCTTTCTTGTTGAGATGAGTAAAGATCGAAAAATGCAAGTAAATGAAATGGGTGCAATGAGGTGCAAACAAGAGATATCACAAGATAGAAAAGTAAAGCAATAAAAAGCAATAAGAAAATCAATCGCAGATACAAGAAATTTGTTTCGAGGTTCGAGCCACCGCTATACATTCCCGCCTCCACCACCGTGAAGGATTTCCACTAAATCCGCAAAGGGAATTACAAGAGGTCTACACAAGACCGGAGTACCGAACTCCCACCAATCCAATCCTCTACACAAGAAGGATCTCAACACAAAGATAGAACAAGTAACAAGGTGATCAAAAAGACCACAAACTTCTCTCTTACAACTCCTTATAGAATGGGAAAGATTTTTGGCTCAAAAAGTGAAGTGAGAAAATCAGTTGTAAAGTAGTAAGAAATAGCTTGAAAACAACTGAGAAACTTCAACCAAGAATGCACTTTAGAAAGTGAGAACTTTAAAAACTTTTCTTTCTTTTGGAAACTTGAAAATAATGGGGATTTTTCTTACTTTTTACAAGGGACCAATGCCATCTATTTATAGGGATTTGCCATGAGCAAATCATTATTTAGACTAGGTAAATAGGTCAGGAAATAGCCTCCAAAATTTTAAAAATAGCTGAAATATTTAACCCCATCAAATCCAGAAAACAAGTTTCAATAAACTAGCCGTTGGGGCTGCTGGCGGCTGTCGGTCGACCGGCCCGGTCGACCGGCAGTCTAACTTGGCAACTAGCCGTTGGACTTGGTCGACCGGTCAGTCGACCGGAGGCTAAACAAAAAAAAACTTAATTTGTTCTGTCGGTCGACTGGCCCGGTCGACCGACAAAACCCGAGAGCAAGGGTCTGTCAGTCGGTCAACCGGTCCGGTCGACCGGCAGACGTGCACAAACGTGCACGCCAAACCCACAAGGCCCGGTCGACCGGTGCGGTCGACCGATCAGGCCTGAAATAGATGCGGTCGACCGCCCGGTCGACCGTTGGCCTAAAACAGTAATTTTTATAGGAAAAGTTTTGAACTTAGGAAAAATTTTAAAATAATTTTAAATGGCTATATAATAAAGTAGCATGCTATAAGGGTTGGTATACATGATATAAACAAGATGTAAAAATATAAAATAATTAGAGACATGTATATTAACCAAGACATGCATCTAATCCAACTAGCCAAAACAAAAACCGTATTTTGAAAAATGAAAGTGTGTGTGTGTTTTCTTGAGCCAACTTATCATAACCTCATTCTTTAACAAACTAATTCTTACAAAGGTTCTAGGTGACTACATGATCTTCAAATTAGGGCTTCTCCATATGGAATGTTGTATAGCTTGAATCCTTGAACCCGACTTGAGTCATCTTGAGTCAAAAATACCTTCCTTTAGGGAAGAACACCTCTTGAATCCTTAGAACCCTGAAACACACTTAAAAACTAAAATATGATTAGTACAAATAACTATATATATTTTGTAATCATCAAAACTCAAAACCCAGGTGATTGTAACCTTGGGCCAACAAACTGTATAACCACTTTTTCACAAGGTCCTTGAGGGCGAAAGGGACAAAACATATCGTAATATAATCATCTCCTAATTATGGTATCCTCATCATGAGACACACCTCTTAAAATTCTATTATGAAGAAGTATGCATCTTCGGGCTCTAGACCATAATATTTCGGAAGAGTGTTGATAAATTTTGTCTTAAGCTCAAAGGTGTCGCCGTTAGCTTTGGGAAGTTGAATGCAAGATGGAAAAGATGTCCTTATAGGATAGAATCTATCCTGCAGGGATGTTGATTTTGCCATGTTTGGATCAGGTTTAGGTGGTGAACTGTTTTTAATTAGCTTAGATGTAGTTGGGTCTCTCAACCAAACTAACATGCACAATTAGCAAAAACAAGGTCATCTAGTTAATCAAAGAAAAGAACATTTTCAATAAAGCCTAATCTAAGTTGAACTTAGACCAAGACGACTCCTAACTGTAGATTACCCGCGGGAGGTATATTGTAGAATCTAACATAAATTATTCAGCCAGGTAGGTGGCGACATTGGTGGGAGGTATCCGCACAAAAAAAAAGGGCCTAATTTAGCAAAACCGCCAGCCTTCAAGGTTTGCCTCTCAATCCCATACCTTAGTCACCGATTTGATAAAAGTTAAATTCTAACAACTTCCTGCTTAGGAGAATCTCCTAGTGAGTCCGAGTTGTCCTAGAGCTGACATCTAGTCAAATTTTATGTTAGGATTGGGTTGTGAGTGCAATAAATGTGGTTTGTGGGTCAACGAAGGGTAATGACTTCTCCACCTTATCTTGTTTATGGGTTTTGCCTTTAAGTCAATTTAGATGCATGCACGCAAGTAAATAGAATAAGATTCACTCAAAGCAGTTGTAAATCAACCAAAAGTGCTTCCTAATGTAAATGCAATGTGAACTACACCTTGTTCCAAACACTCTTCAATAGTAATGTAAGTAAACAGAAATAGACACGTGCCCTAAGATGCAAGAGTCTAAACTATTTTTTAGGTTAAACAACTAATCAATTAATGTTGAGTTATTAGAGGTATGCAGAACAGTCAAATAGCTAAACAAATAATTGTAGCAAGTAATTTTTTTAATTTAAGTAGCAGTGCAGAAACCTTGTCAGTAATAGGCTCAGAAGAGCCGCACAAACGCGGCAATAGCCACGTTTGCATGGCTTGTTTGAGGGGTTAGGGGCTCCGGTTTGGAGGTAGGGTCCCAGAGCCAATTTGATGTTCCTGTCTGCAATAATTTCCTATTCTCCTATATCTTGCAAAAGAAACAGAGATGTTAATTAGTAAAAAAACAAAATGTATCATTCCCTCCCCGAAAATGATGCCAAATTTGTTTGACAAAAACACAGAGTTTAGGAAAGTTTTTATCTGATGGGTCATGAACTCTGAATTCCTGCAATGTAATCATATTAGCAATGGCTATAAGGGTCGATCCTCAGGGAGAGATGTGATGAAAGCGTTTTGACACAATTTTATTCTTGAAGAAAGAGTTGTTTGAAAAGAGATTGGTTTTGTTCTAATTTAGGAGAAGAGATAATAGTCAACTAATCATCTACCACCACTAACTTACTAGTTTATGAAGGTTAACATCATCATGAATCATAAAAGTGTTCCTAGAAAAATTTACTTCAAGCAAGAGATATAAGATGAAAAGCTAACCCTAATTGATACACATTAGCTAAAGTTCAACATTAAATTATCAAACTTTCTAAGCATAACCTAAGAAAAATTGTTTAGATCTAACGTTAGGCTAACAAAGTAATCTAGGCATAAAATAAGAAAAATTATTAACGAGTATTAATAAGAATAAGTTCACCTTTTATCAGCATAAGTCTTCAAGAAGATTACTTAGTTCTAGGGTTATAAGCATGCATGGATTCAATCAGTTTAAGCAATCATAAAACTAGAAATAGTGGTGGAGAGATTAGCAAACCATGAAGGTGTATTTAGTTACTCATGGTGGAATAAAAACAAGACACGGTTTTGAAATAAAAAAAGTCCATGAATTAAAAGAAAGCAAATAAAGAAAGTAAAAGAGATGAGAGAAAAACAATGAAACTTTTGTACTGATGTGTCACTTCCAATTACAAGAGCTCCTTCTTCTTCACGAAATCTCTTGATAAAATTCTAGAATTACAAAGTTAAATTTGAAAAATAAAGAAAACTAAAGAAATCCTCAGTTGTTATCTCTGAGGTACCCTCTGCTGCTGCCTATGGTGTGCAATTTATAAGCGAAATAGGAAGTAGAATCCCAGTCGAATACACACACCCAACCGCCACGCCAACCACCACAGGAAAGTCGTGTTTTCATGGCTTTCTCTGAGAAAATGTGGCAAATTCTAGGAATCTGGGGTTGCATTTGGCTTCTTCTCATCCGTTCATTTGGAGATATATCCTCAGAATCTTCGTTTGAGTTTTAAATTTTAAAATAATCTCCTTTTCTAGATAACTTAAGAAACAAGTTATCCAAAAATTCAAGTTTAAAGTTAAATTCTCCCCCTTATCTTTGGCTTGGAGCTTAAGCAACCAGATTTGACTTGATTGTCTCCTTTATCTCTTCTATCCTTCTCTTCATCTTTATTTCAAATTGATTTAATTTGAAATCTAAATTTAGATAAGATAAGTGAATAAAGTAGAAACTTCTTCTACTCTTTTCTTCCTTTTTTAAATATCTACAGACCATAAACAAAAGAGAATTAAATAGCAAAATAATAGAGAACAATCAAGAATAAATGAGCAAATGTGATAATAAATATGCAAATATGAAATGTAATCATCTACTAGGGTATGTGTATGTATTCAAGGCTTTTACATTAGTAACTAAAACATGAAAACAAAATTTGCAACATTATAAGTGTTACAAGTCTTCAGTAAATCTTCTGGAATCTTCACATAAGCCTTGATATAATAGTATATGAGCTTGATGAGCAGATAACGTAGCTTCAAATGCTGCTAAGATGTTAGTACACACATTTTATGTTGTTATCATCTAAACATCAAAATAACAGATCTACCACTAGTCTCATAAAGCCATATACTGGGTTATACAATGTTTTGCCTACTCTTGCTAGTGATTTTCTATACTGTTGTAATCCATTTATTCATGTAATATGACTTGAATTGACACCTTGCTTTATTAAATATATTTCTAAGTTACTGTGCTAGATTTCTTGATCTCTGGTTACCGGCTTGTACTTACATGCTTAAGCACACGACATCTGGCCTCAAATAAAACTTAATTATCAAACAATAATAAGCCCAATAGTGGGTGTTATTGAATTCCTTTCTCACCCGAATATTGGTATCCGTATATCAGAGTACGGATTGAGTTTTACTGGAGTACGGACCCGGTATGAACAGGTGACACTGATGATATTATTGTATAATTAAGTTATCTTGTCTGTCTCTTATATATAATTTTAATGATGCAATAATTATTCCTAACATTCTTACTGTTACTTTGGGTAACTCGAG
Organism: Agave tequilana; assembly: GCA_038442645.1. Taxonomy (NCBI): domain Eukaryota; kingdom Viridiplantae; phylum Streptophyta; class Magnoliopsida; order Asparagales; family Asparagaceae; genus Agave; species Agave tequilana. The sequence continues at coordinate 188,594 of JAVJIF010005423.1, forward strand.
TTGTATAAACTTGGGTTATGGTGACATGAAGTATATGGTATATATATGAGGGTTTTCTTGTTTGGATTATCCCTCGACATATCAATCTCATGAATCCAAAGTCAAAGCTTATACAAGTGATTTTGTCTACACTTGTATTTAACACATTAATTGATGTCTCATTTCATGTTTGTGTGTGCCTATGCTTACGACACGATTTTTGTTACATGCTTTCTCTATTTGGGTTTATCATTACACGTGTGCTAACTTGATTCTGGATTTTCCATTAATTTTCGGATTTCCCTTCACGTTTACTAGTGAATGCCTGTACTTGCATACTTGAATCACATCATTTGATCATGTACACATTGCCTGCTTGTGCACGTAACTCGACATTCATTTTACCACTCGTTTGGGTTGTTTCTGATAACCTTCAACCTAGATGTCTAGATCTTGAAGCCTGGACTGTGATAGACTTTTTGTTGACCAAACTGGCACAGTGGTAGTATAGTGGATTAGCGATTGACCGTCTGGGATTTATTTCTTCCAGCCCCCTACTCAACTCTTGAATTTTCTTTTTGTAACTTCTGAGCTTCTTTTGTATTGTTTATACTTGTATATCTCCTTGTGTACTTACTTTTGTGACTCCGGATGACGTAATATACTTGTAATATTATGTCATATCCTGTAATAAATTTGTAATTGTAATCTTTGGTTGGAATGTTTAATGCACCACGTACTTTCGTACTCTAATTCTTTCTTGTACTGATGCTTAGTGTATATATATCAGGGTATGTTCACCCTGTATATATACGTTACAGTAACGTCTCTGTACCTACGGGATTGGGGTGTTACAAGTTTAGACTAACATCATTAACATGCAAGCATTGTAAGGTTAAAATAAGTGAAGATGTTAGCGATACAATTTAAGCAAGCAATCTTCATTTGCAAAGGTGGTGTTCTCCCATCTTACTTTCTTGATAGCGATTCACCAAAATGGTATGTCCTTCAAGCTCTAAATGCATTCACCACCAAGGCACCATCTCCTCCTAAGTCTTAAAAGAGGACACACATACATCAATTATATTCCGTGTGTTCATCGCTACCCATATCGGATCCTTGAGGTTAGTATTTTCTCGAACCTAAAATTTATTATTCTTTAAATTTAATCTTGAATAACAATTATGCAAGATGGCCTTTACGGACACACTGTGTACCAGTGTACACCTTGCCATACAAAGAAGCATGTGTGTTATGCTTTGTATAAATGCTTGGTGTGTTCTTGTGGTGTGTGTTTCTTTTAGGTTTTCTCTTTAAAAATATGGAGTCAATTTTCTTCATGTCAAAAGCATATTTCTTTAAATTTACTTTAAAACGTTCATTCTATTATTCAAAGTCTCAAACTCATTTTGGTCAAAACAATTTTAAGACTTTTATCCTTGCAAATATGCTTATGAGAATCAAAATCATTCTTAGTCTTTTCAAGACAAATATATAAGTCTTCTTTTTCTTTAAATACAATATCTAACTTGTTTTTCAAAAACTCATTGTAAAATTTTTAATTGATTAAAAAGAGAATTACAGTAGATCAAAATCTGATTACAGAAGAGAGAAGAATGGTTGAATTTCCTCTTTATTTAATATTGGGTTCTTAATGTAACGGTAGAGAGTGAATCTTACTCTTCATTGATAAGCTGAACCGAAAGTTAATCGTTGAATCTTCTTGCTCTCGTTGAAATCACACCAGTAAAGTATAAAACCTTAATTAGTGGCTGAAATTTCAAAGAGATTAAACATGTACTCAGCAAGTTTGTAAAGATTCTTCTCTCTTCTTTCTCTCTTGAACTCTCTAAGCTGCTCTCTCCTTTCCCCTTAGCTATTCATAGCTATTTATAGGGATTTTTTTAGGTATAACTGCCCCCTTAAATCTCTTTATAATAGAAATTTATTACCCATTATGTGGGGAGAAGGTGGGTGCGTTTGACCAGTATTTACTGTCTGTTACAGCAGAAATAGGGGTCTCGTACTGCACGCGGACCTCGTTTTGATAGTGAAATATGGGGTTCACATGCTCGCGTCTGTGTTGGAACGCGGAGATCAGAGCCTCATGTTAAAGTTGAAACGTGAGTCTTTTCATGTTTGTATTTATGTTGAAACATGAAGCTATGCAGGCTTATTCTATGATGTTGAAACACGACCCTGAGGTTAGCATATTGAAGAGCAGAACGACCATCGCGTTTGGTATAGAACGCGACTTTGTGTCGAATTTTGTAAAGTGCAACATCCGCGTTTGAGTTGAAACATGACCCTCACGTTACTATAAGGCTTGCGTTTGAGGTTTTATTTTCAATAATTTTTAGACAGCCTACAGAACCTCCTTCAAAGTTTTAAAGACCCCGTGGTTGACTGGAAAGGATTTTAAAATACTTTGGACTTCATATTGACATGAGCTTTTGTGATTAGACTGGCAATCTTTTGAAATGCCTGGAGCTTAATCTTGTCTGGATTCTGGTCTTTATGAGTGTACTATTGAACTACTTGAAGCCCCAGGAAAGATCATCATAAGTGTTTAGAAACGCAGTCTAGAACTTATCTGAGCTCTGATTTATTTTGTCGGTGCCCAGAGATAACAATTAACTTAGCAGTTGAAGGTTGGTCACTTTCATTGTGAAAGTTTCATTGAGAAAGCTAAATAAAAGAGGGGTAATTTTAACCATAGTTCTAATTTTCCTTTATAAAATAGAGAGAAGATACCCTAGAGGTGTGATTTTTAACTTGATAGGGAATTGTTTTGTGTGCCAGAGTTAACTGTTAATTTAGTAACTAAAGGTGTGATTTTAATCAAATTTGACACTTCTCTAGAGGAAGTGGTAAGAGGTGTAATTTAAAGCATAGGCCTCATTTTCATTTAGAAAATAGAGAAAAATTACTGTCAGAGGTGTGACATTTAACTTGACAGAATTTTTTCTTGCGATTTGAGCAAGTTTGGTCGGTGTTTTGTAGTTTTAACTTGATCGGGATTAGTTTTGTGATTTGAGCAAGTTTTGTGGACCTGTCATTTTATTGAAGATAATTGACAAGTAGAAATCTTATCCACTGGAGATATGTTGAAATTTTACTGTCAGAGGTGTCATTTTTAACATAACATGTTCAATTATAATTCATTTTGTTGGAAAAATGAGTACAACTTTTTTGTAGATTTACCATTTCATTGGAGAGAATTAGTAAAGTATTTTGGTAGGAATAGGAAGGATTAGCTCCCGTAGGACTTTTAAGAAACCCTCAGCTATCAACAGATTTGTTTTGCCTTCACCAACTACAGTTTGCGTTGGCTAGTCATGCTATTCCCCTCAGCAAGATAGGTTGTTGAGGATTTTATATTAGACTTAAATATATTTCTCTATCCTTAGCCATCGAAGGCTTTGGATTGTTATGCATGGGATCAGATCCCTTAGGATCTTTAACAAATTCTTAGTTATTAACGGGTTTGTTTGTCTTTACCAACTACCATTTGCGTTTGCCTAACCATGCTATTCCTCTCAGCATGATGAGTTGTCGAGCATTTTTCATTGGGTTTTAACTTGATCGGGATTAGTTAGTGATTTGAGCAAGTTTTGTAGACCTGTCATTTTATTGAAGAGAATTGACAAGTTGAAATCTTATCCATCGGGGATATGTTGAAGTTTTACTATCAGAGGTGTCATTTTTAACATAACATGTTCAATTTGTAATTCATTTCGTTGGAGAAATGAATACAACTTTTTGTAGATTTACCATTTCATTGGAGAGAATTAGTAAAGTATTTTGGTAGGAATAGGAGGGATTAGCTCCCGTAGGACTTTTAAGAAACCCTCAGCTATCAACGGATTTGGTTTGCCTTCACCAACTACTGTTTGCGTTGGGCTATTCATGCTATTCCCCTCAGCATGATAGGTTGTCGAGGTTTTTATATTAGACTTAAATATATTTCTCTATCCTTAGCCATCGAAGGCTTTGGATTGTTATGCATGGGATCAGATCCCTTAGGATCTTTAGCAAATTCTCAGCTATTAATGGGTTTGGTTTGTCTTTACCAACTACCATTTGCTTTTGCCTAACCATGCTATTCCTCTCAGCATGATGAGTTGTTGAGCATTTTTCATTGGGTTTTAACTTGATCGGGATTAGTTTAGTGATTTGAGCAAGTTTTGTAGACCTGTCATTTTATTGAAGAGAATTGATAAGTTGAAATCTTATCCGTCGGGGATATGTTGAAGTTTTACTGTCAGAGGTGTCATTTTTAGCATAACATGTTCAATTTATAATTCATTTCGTTGGAAAAATGAGTACAACTTTTTGTAGATTTACCATTTCATTGGAGAGAATTAGTAAAGTATTTTGGTAGGAATAAGAGTGATTAGCTCCCGTAGGACTTTTAAGAAACCCTCAGCTATCAACGGATTTGGTTTGCCTTCACCAACTACAGTTTGCGTTTGGCTAGTCATGCTATTCCCCTCAGCATGATGGATTGACGAGGATTTTATATTAGACTTAAATATATTTCTCTATCCTTAGCCATCGAAGGCTTTAGAGTGTTATGCTGGGATCAGATCCCTTAGGATCTTCAGCAAATTCTCAGCTATTAACGGGTTTCGTCTGTCTTTATCAAGTACCATTTGCGTTTGCCTAACCATACTATTCTTCTCAGCATGATGAGTTGTCGAGCATTTTTCATTGGACTTAAAGCCAATATATTCCTCTATCCTTAGCCATCAGAGATATTTGATTGTTATATCACTTGAAGTAAATATTTTTGACAAAGTATATGATATAGTTTTTTCTTATTTCACAGATAACCTCTAAAATTTCGCTGGAGATTAAAATGGTCAGTGTAAACTCCTTGGGGAATTTTTCATAAAAGTGGCATTCCCTTTGAGGTTTTCTCCCATCTCACTCATAATCAAAACTCTTGTTCTCAGCCGATGGTCAGATCTTGTTATAAATGTGGGAAACACTGAAAAGGTTCTGTGAAAATGTATCACGAACCTTCTTCAATGAGTTCGGTGACTGTATCATGAGCCTTCTTCAATGAGTTCAGCTTGACTAGTCATTAGATAAACTCATTAAATCAGTTGATCGGTTATAGGGATTGTTCGATTGGAGTAGTCGTGAAGCCGAGTTATAACCCGTCGAAAGGATGGTTAGATCATATGCCACAATTACATATGGAAAAGTCAGGCTAGGGAAGCCATCTTGTTGGATCGAAAGAGACGATCGGAAAGAAGAGCACCTAAAACTATTGCCTATGCATGCTCGACTTCAAAATATGACCTATTCTTCAAATTGAAAGTGGATGTAGGTCTATATATTGGAGAAAAGTGATAAGGCTAAAACCGATAGTTATATCTTTATCATTTCTTCAATACTGACATCATGCATCATGGTAGTCCATGTTCGATTGGCTCAATGTAATCATTAGAGAAGCAATCCATTGAGACGGTAAGCTCTTCTTTGGCGCTCTCCCAAACATCTTGGATCCCAACTCTAATGCAACTAATTAGTTAGGATACTTATCTGCGTATAGTGTTATCTTGATTATGAGAAGTATTTCTTCAGGAACATGTCATTGATATGCATCATGAGCATGTTGCCATTTGGATTTATGAGACGATAAACTCTATTTGAGTAGACTATCTCTACTACAAAAGGTCCCTCCTATTTGGGCTGAAATTTGCTTTTGGCCTTATGTACCATGACCATAGATAGTCTGACAGTTAAGAAAAGATCATCTTTCTTAAAGATTCATTCCTTGACTTTCTTATTGAAGGCTTTGGCAATTCGAACTTGAAGCTTGATTTGTTGTTAAGGTGGGAGGCGTTTGTCGTCTAATGCTTCCAACTCTTTAAGGCGCAATCAATGCTTATCCTCGTTCATCATCTCCGCTGCGAGAGCAATACATAAGATGAAATCTAAATTTCTAATGGAAGTACAGTTTCGCATCCGTACACCAAGAAAAATGGTGCAGCCTATGTTAGGGTTCTCACCGTTGTGCGATAGGCCCAAGGGAATTCACCTCACTTTTTTGTTGACTTTTCGAGACAAATTTCTTAAGAAGTTTTCAAATTGCCCTGTTGAAGGCTTCTGCAAGACCATTCTCAGCTGGGTAATATGTCATTGAGAACACACTCTGAATTTTGAATTTGTTGCAGAATTTTTTAAATGCTTGGCTGACAAATTTGGGCACATTATCGTGGATGATTCGTCGAGGTACGCCGAAGCAGTGTAGTACATAATGCTTAATAAACTTGATCATGTCAGACATCTTTACTTCTATTAGGGGAACAACTTTCACCCATTTTGAGAAGTAATCAATTATAGTTAGGATAATCTGATGTCTTTTAGATGTTGGTGGATGATGGGTCCAATGATGTCCATTACCTGTACCTCGAATGACTATGAAAAAGACGTTGGATGAAGATGGCCTGGTGCTTGATGTATGAAGTCATCATGGACCTGACAAGCGTGACATCGTCTAGCATAGGCGATAAAGTCAGAGACCATCTTCGGCTAGTAGTAGCCAGGCCTTCAGAGTTGGTCTTCAACTTTGGCTCCGGGTTATGAGATCTGCACGTACCGTCGTGAGCTTCCTTGAGTGCTTTCTATACTATATTGTGTGAAAGACAGAGGAGTAAGATTCCATCATACGATCGGCGATACAATATTCGCGTAGTTGCATTGTAATAGAACTGAGGAGCTTTTCTTTTAATGGCAGCTGTGTTGGCCCAAAGGCCTATCACTCTAGTTTTGATGATGAGTAACTCATGTAGTTATAGTACTAATGATCTTGTGTTTAATTAGTCTCAGATATTTGATCAAGATCTTAGTAAGTGTTTAGTTTCTACAAAGGATTCAAAGTCAAGTATTGGAGCTAGCAAGTGTTGATTCAAGATCTCGCGCATCAAGATCGCATCAAGTATTCAAGAGGAGTCTATCTCATTGGATCAAGGTTTGGACCAAGTCAAGAAGAAAAAGAAGATTTTCAAGAAGACTTGTGTCGGGTTTTAAGTGTCAAGATTTTATTTTTAGATAAAATGTAAAGGATAGATTAGTTGGTGGATTGCCCAAGTTCATATGCACTCACACACAAAATTTTTATGTGTTTTCATAAAAGAGTTTTTGTTTAAAAAAATACCGTTTTGGTTTTTAAAGCTTCAAAGTATACATGTGTTTTACCAAAATTATTTTAGAGCTTATTATAAAAAATATATATATTTCCTCATATATGTATAGTGGATCATATCCATACACACTAAGCTTCAAAAGTGTTTAAAATACCTTGTTTTTGTATTTGGAGAAGTTTTGGAAAAATCGATTTGGAAATATACAGATTTTTGTTTGATCCAAAATTTCTATATTACAAAAATAGTTCAAAATATTTGTAATGTGTTTTGATTTTTAATCAGATATGTTTGTATATCAAAGTATATCAATGAACTTATTTTTGTAGAATTTATAAGAATTTATGGGATTTTATTGAAGATAAAACGACGAAGTTTTCATCCCTAAAATGTTGGACTAGGCTTTCTGCCGGTCGACCGAACGGTCGACCGAGACAGAAGTTGGTCGACCGATGTGCACAGACATGCACGGCCTATTTGGCTGGAGGGTCGGTCGACTGTCAGAGAGCTCTGCTCTCTGGATCTGGCCCCGGTCGACCGGGCAGTTGACCGACAGAGAGCTTCTGCTTTCTATATCCAGGCCTCGGTCGACCGGCCGGCCGACTGGTGGAACAACGGTCAGAAATTCGACCGTTAGCGGTTGACCGGCCGGTCGACCGACAGCAGGATTTCCTGCTGAGTTAGACCCCAACGGCTAGTTTTTGGAGGCCTATATATTGGGGTTCCCTTGGACTATATTTAACAAGATTTGAAGTGAGTTTTCAAGCTAGTTTTTCATACATCTTTTAGTGTTTATCTCCACTTATTTAAGAGCCAATATTTCAATATCAAAAGGAGAGTTTTTCAAGAGCGTTTTGTAAAAGAGATTTCTTGAGTTTTTTACCATAAATCCATCCAAGTTTTTCTCACGCATACTTGAGCTATCCATTGCTATATCAATTCTATAGGGATCTTTGTTGTGAGAGTGTCTTAGGTGATCAAAGTGTTGAGATCACCAAAGTGTTCATTCTTTATATTTGAGGAGGCAGATTTGCGGGTTCGCGTTGTTTCGATCTCTAGTGAGAGCTCGGTGTAAAGGTGCGGCCTCGGCAAGCTAGTGTGCTTGCGTGTGTTTGTTCTTATGGGAACAAGTGAGGGGACTAGTGAGTCCAAAGAGTTCTAGAGTGAACTCCTTGTAGGTGTTGCAGCACCGAGTGATCCGGTGGGATCGATTCTAGTGAAAATCCTTCATAGTGTTGAAGGCGGGGACGTAGAGCAAGGGTGCTCGAACCTCAAAACAAATCTCCCGTATTTGCAATTGCTCTCTCTCTCTATCTCTCACTTGTGTTTATATCTTGCATGCTTATATTGCTTATCTCTTTATATGCTTGATATATCTTGTGCTTTAATTGATATATGCTTGGGATTGTTTGCTCACACTTGTATTCAACCAAGAGAGTCATAGCGGCACCTCAACTCTTATCTAAAGGAATCTTGAGGAGATAGTTAGAGCCCTTCACCGAGAATTCGGCTACACTCTTGTGCTATACCTTATGTGTTTAGGTTACTAGTTTTTAGTTTGCTTAAATAGTTTTTAATTCTGCATTAATTAATCATTAGATTATCTAGTCACCTATTCACTCCCCTCTAGGTTTTCAAGCTGCCTCCTTAGGATCATCAGGTTGTATGTCGTATAAGCCAAAGTCGATGAACGAGGATTGCTAATCCCTGTGTTCTAGATTTGTTGAAGTCTAAAGAACCTCATTGACTTGAACATCTTCCAGAGTCTGACTGTCTTCAAGGGTGAATCTTAAGCAATATAAGTCATGGCTATGGATGATTACTGAAAAGTCACCTAGAGGGGGGGTGAATAGGTGATATAGCTAATCTATGAACTCAATGTGGAATTTAAAAACTTAATGCAAATTACACTCAAGTGTGATCAACAAATGATGCACACACAACCAAGCCAAGCAATTATGAATGCACATATGAATAGTTGCAAGGCACAAAGTAAAAGAGAGAGATAGAGAGAGAGTCAATGGATCAATCGCAAACAAATAGATGTGTTTCGAGGTTCGAGCACCCAGCTCTACATCCCCGCCTTCGACACACGAAGGATTTCTAATCCACTAGCTAGTCCACAAAGAACTCTCACAAGGAGTACCCAACTCCTCTCTTTACAACCACAACCTCCGCCTTGAGGCAAGCTCCAATCCAACAAAACAATCACCTCACAACTTGAGGGATTAGCACAAAGCAAACAAGGATCACCTCACAACTTGAGGGATACAACCCAAGGCACAAAGCCAAACAAAGATTGGGTTTTTAACTTGGTGGTCTAACAAACAACCACAAACAATCTCTTTCTCCCACACAAAAATCCTATAGAAGAGATAGTAGATTTTAGCTCAAGTGTGGAGAAAACCAATGGAATGGAAATCAAAATCACAAAGAAAAATCCTTGGGAAAAACTGAAACCAAGATATAGATGATGAATCAAAACTCTTTTCTCAAAAACCTTTTCTTTGGTTTTCCAAACCCTAGCAAAAACTCCAAATAGATTGTTCAATATGAGTTCAAAAACCTCTTTTAATTGCTGTGAAAACACCAGAGAGTAGGGAAAAATTCGCACAAAAATTCTTAGAGAAAAACTCTCACAAATGGGGTATTTATAGACCCCAGAAAAATATAGCCGTTGGCAGCAGAAAAAGCCAGAATTACACTGCCGGTCGACCGGTCCGGTCGACCGTCCAACGGTCAATTTCTGCCCGTTGGTAGCTACCGGTCGACCGCCCCGGTCGACCCAAACAAACAGAGAGCTCTGCTCTCAGACCCGGTCGACCCGAGCGGTCGGCCGGCCCAATAGGCAGCCAGCGTGCACGTATCCGTGCACGTCGGTCGACCCGAACGGTCGACCGGCTACTTGGTGCGGCCGACGTTAGGGTCAACCGACCTAGCCTGGCAGAGTCTGTTCTGATAGAAAAACTGAGGAATTAAATATTCAATAAATTCTTGTAAACTACTAAAAAATCCCAAAAATAGTTTTGACAATTTGCATTGATATATAAACATATGATAAAAGTTTTGACTCAAATATCAAGCAATTAAAACTATTTTTGTATCTTATCATTTTTACCAAAAACCAAAAACTGTATTTTCTAAAACTTGGATTTTGAATAAAAAATACGTTTTGTCCAAAACTCTTCCAAATACAAAAACATGATATTTAAACATTTTGAAGCATGATGCATATGGATAGAAATCCATATACATGAAACATATACATATCATAGTTTGTCATTAATTCCAAAATATGTTTTGTTAGAAATATCAAAACATAAAACACATGAATAAGTCAAAACTAAGTTTTACTAGGAAGTTGAAGCATGCATGTATATATAACAAATCTAATATACATTAAACCAAGTAAACTTGTTTTGAATCTATCTATTCATGAAAACCAAGATCGGTTAAACCTAAAACCGAAAACCAAAACATGAAACGTGTGTGTTGTGAACTTGAGCATATCATACTATTCTAATCTTTACAGTTTGGATCTAAACACAAAACTAAACTATGGTACCGAAGTCTTCTTGTAGAGCGCAATCTCCAAGCCGACTCGATCCAAAACTCTTTGATCCACCGAGCAAGTACTATATATGATCTTTGACGCTCGGGCTCTTGAATCAACATGTGAAAGATGTGTGGAACCTTTCACCAACTAATATCTTGATTAATGATCTGAAACTTAAACATCACAAGATAATTAGTACACATAACTATATGAGTTAATCATCATCAAAACTAGAGTGGAAAGCCTTTGGGCCAACAATCTCTCCCTTTTTGATGATGACAAAACTCATGGAGTTATATATGCATGGATTAAAGTTAAGCTTCAAAGAAGCTCCCCCTTAACTCATGCATAGGATAAACAACTAATAAATGTCTCTAGATACCAATGAAATTATAAAACATGAAACATGCATAGATATGCATAATACAATAAATGGCTCTAGAAACCAATAGAAGATACCAATGAAATTTTCAAAAACAATAAACATGTTCTAGATACCAATTAGCAAAAACAAATAAACATGCTCTTGATACCAATTAAACTAAACAAATAAACATGCTCTGGATACCAATTAAGCTCAATATATGCAAAACAAAACTAATGATCTAATGATCTCTTTTACAAGCTCTTGATACCAAAACTAAACAAACTAAATATTCTTTAAATAATGCTTTTGATACCAATTGAACTTAATATAAAACACATAAAACATGCATACAAACATGCATATAAACGCAAATTCTTCTCCCCCTTTTTGTCAATCATCAACAAAGGGGTTAAAAACAAAACTAATAAAAACATAAACCAATTAAAAGAAATTCTTCTCTCCCTTATTTACAAACTAATAAAAATATATTCTTTTTATATTCAAAACAAGGAATCAAAAACAAGGGATGTTCTTCCCCTTTTTGTCTAAACTCAAATATGATACCAATTAGAAGAAAATGTGTCAATGAAGTGCATTTTGATACCAATTAAAAATGAAACTATACCAATTGAAAAACAAAAATCTTGATACCAATTGATAAGTAAACAACATACCAATTGAAGATAAACAATCTTGATATCAATTGAAATTAAACATAGATCTTAATACCAATTGAAATTATTATTTTTAAGTATATAAACAAATTTGATTTTGATACAGATTGAAATTATTTCCAATTGAAATTATTATTCTCTATCATAAAGCAAGGGAGTGGAAAACAAGATACCAATTGAAAGATGAAATATAAGATTTTCTCCCCCTTTATGAAATACCAATAAAAACTATGATAAGGCTCGAATTAAGATACCAATTGAAAACTAAATCAATTGAAACAAAGTTGAATCTCAAGCTTATCATCATAAACAAGATTTGTGCTTAAAGATATAGGGATATAGTAAGCACAAATAAAACATATATATGTATGAAAAGTAGATACCAATTGAATTGATATTCTTTGAAATGAAAGCATACATACATACAAATATATGAGTATACAAGAAATGTCAAGATTGATACCAATTGAAAGAATTCAATGATACCAATTGAAACAACAATAAGATCAAGTGTATATCTCATATAACTACCACCCATTTCATGTTCAAATTTATTATGATTTTCACTATAAAGCATACATGAGCATGATCTCCCATCCAATCGCCCTTTGATGGTAGGGGTTTTCAAAAATAGGTTTACAAATATAGTATGTTTGAAAATTACTACCAAGGAAGAATATCACAACTAGTTATATGAATCAACTAGTATGAGATCCTTCAAATAAGGAATAACAAAAATATTTCATGAAGACACATGTAAACCACATGGCACTAAAACACTCAAAATCCATATAGCATAATTTGTACTCATGAAAACTAAGTCATGAGAAAACATTAAATAAGGTGAGTGTACAAGTGTTGTGAGAAACATATCAACATGAAAATGGACAATCAAGCTCAATATTGAAAACATGAAACTTATCTAAAATGTGAAATCACCAATTGAAATCATCTTAAAAATATGAAATTCATCATAAATGTGAAATCACCTAGCAAACATGAAATTCATTCAAACGATTTAAACTTCAAGGCATATGTATGTCATGTACAAACTAAAGTATACATACATATCCTAAACACAATGAGTCCACAAAGGTATATGCATGAAGGCACGTGGCTCAAGGATGTATATGTATAAATGATAGTTTGGACAAGATGGACATATACATGAAGTTAAAACAAAATATATAAAAAGATGAATACAAGTCAAATGCAAAAATCATCAAAACTAGACTAAACTAGTACATCAAGTGAATACAAACGAGAGTTCAAGCACAAACATATATAAAGGTCTATTTGTAGCTCACTAGTTGTACAAGTATAAATCCTAGTCTTAATGAAAACTATCATTCAAGCAAGTAGTCAAAACATGAAGCATAAAACTGGTCAACAATCAATATGATCATAATAATCAAAAACATGAATTATTAAAACAAAAAGTCATAGTCAACCATATGATTAGCATGACAAAGACATGTGCATTAAATCTATGATTAACATGATAGCTAAAACATAAAGAGAACACAAAATATGGGTCCATACTAAACATGGGTGTCTCAACAGCTAATCATGTAAAGCATAAGTCTAATAAACATGGAAAATATCATACTAATCATGAAACAAGAGTCATCAAAACAAAACATCATAAACATCCATATGATCATTATGTATATGCATGAACATTAGATCTAGGGCATACATGATAGTACTAAACAAGGTGAGAACACAAAGATAAGATCCATATTAACATGAAGTGTCTCAAGTAACTAAACATGTATGACACTAATCTAATGAACATGGCATAGGCATAATGAACAATAAATCAAGACATGCTATAGATTGATGAACATGAAAAAGCATGTAAATAAAAATGGGAGTTAGAGAATGATACCAAAACTGATGAAGGTGCATCTCTAGTTCTCCAAACCATGGTGGTCCTCCCACCAAATCTCCTTGAGAGTGAAGCATCCAAATGGTTCTTTTTTAAGCTTAGAACGCATCCACCTCAAGGCACCAATACTCTCACGTGATGCGAGAGCTCCCACCTACATCAAAAGTCAAAGAGGTGGTTTTTGGTACCCATTTTCTTTTGGGTCCATAGGGGTTAGTTTCTTTTCTAACCCAAACAAAATCATTTGCCAAATTTTCATTATATATGCGATCATAACAAAATCTAGCAAGATGCCTTTTCGACCACATTGTGTACATGTGTACACATGAGCATACATGTCATGGTTGTGTCCGTGGAAAGCATGTGTATGCCATGTAGGGTGTGCATGCAAAGTTGGAACTTGTTTCTTACGAACCAATGATTCCAAATGAGTGTGGTTCATGGCACATTGGCTCAAAGTGGAGCCCAAACAATCAACACTTTCTTCAAAATACTTATGTCATTTTCAATGCTTGAAGATAAAGTGGAGCATGCAATAGGTGTGCAAGAAGAAGAAGCTATACTAGCATGGCACACATGAGAATCAATATCAATTTTCAAAGATTCATTTTTCTTTAAAACCAAATCCAACTCTTTTGTAATTGAATCAATTTTATTTTTCAAAATAAGGTTATCTTTAAAAGTAAAATCCAATTTTGAAGATAAAGTCTCATTGTGCTTCACAACATCATCACAATCATTTTTGCTTTTCAAAACTTCAATCTCATTAAGGGCAAGGTCTAGTTGAGATCTTAGTGAGTCACGTTCACTAGTGATCTCTTCCTTCTCTTGTAAAACCAATTCAAAATTAGAACACAAATCCTTTAATTCATTTTTCAAAACAAGGTTGTCCTCTTTCAAAAGATTGTGTTTTCCAAGAAATTTTCAAGCTTTTGAGCAAGTTTCAAATTTAAAGATTGAACTTCTAAACATCCATAGCAATAGGAACTAGAGCTATCATCTAATTGAGTGTCCGATTGTACCTCAAGGGAGTTATTCCTTGGACCATGAAGCAATGCTCTTCGGACTTTTCTGTCTTAGATCTCCTCATCTTGTTAATAATCCTTGGAAGCTCGGGAGACGTCAATAAGCTCCAAACTGCAAAAGCTGAGTCATAACGATCAAACACGGGTAAAGATGTTCACTAAGAGATGCTCTAAGTGCTCTAAGTGCTAATGCATTAGCCTTTTTATGCTTGCTACTATTAGGGAATGATTCTTGAGTGGAGGCTTGATAAACTAGATGTCCTAGGCTTTTTAGATGTCTACTCATATTGGCCTTCCAAGCATTAAGTCTAATATGGTCAAACATAGGAGGGCTATCCATGAGTGCCAACTAAATGAGTGCAAATGAAGATGCAAATGAAGATTAGCAAACCAAGATCTCACTCCAAGGTGGTTAAACCTAAATATCAGGAGTGTAGGCTCTGATACTAATTGAAAAGTCACCTAGAGGGGGGGTGAATAGGTGATATAGCTAATCTATGAACTCAATGTGGAATTTATAAACTTAATGCAAATTACACTCAAGTGTGATCAACAAATGATGCACACACAACCAAGCCAAGCAATTATGAATGCACAATATGAATAGTTGCAAGGCACAAAGTAAAGAGAGAGATAGAGAGAGTCAATGGATCAATCGCAAACAAATAGATGTGTTTCGAGGTTCGAGCACCCAGCTCTACATCCCCGCCTTCGACACACGAAGGATTTCTAATCCACTAGCTAGTCCACAAAGAACTCTCAGAAGGAGTACCCAACTCCTCTCTTTACAACCACAACCTCCTCCTTGAGGCAAGCTCCAATCCAACAAAACAATCACCTCACAACTTGAGGGATTAGCACAAAGCAAACAAGGATCACCTCACAACTTGAGGGATACAACCCAAGGCACAAAGCCAAACAAAGATTGGGTTTTTAACTTGGTGGTCTAACAAACAACCACAAACAATCTCTTTCTCCCACACAAAAATCCTATAGAAGAGATAGTAGATTTTAGCTCAAGTGTGGAGAAAACCAATGGAATGGAAATCAAAATCACAAAGAAAAATCCTTGGGAAAAACTGAAACCAAGATATAGATGATGAATCAAAACTCTTTTCCCAAAAAACCCTTTTCTTTGGTTTTCCAAACCCTAGCAAAAACTCCAAATAGATTGTTCAATATGAGTTCAAAAACCTCTTTTGATTGCTGTGAAAACACCAGAGAGTAGGGAAAAATTCGCACAAAAATTCTTAGAGAAAAACTCTCACAAATGGGGTATTTATAGACCCCAGAAAAATATAGCCGTTGGCAGCAGAAAAAGCCAGAATTACACTGCCGTCGACCGGTCCGGTCGACCGTCCAACGGTCAATTTCTGCCCGTTGGTAGCTACCGGTCGACCGCCCCGGTCGACCCAAACAAACAGAGAGCTCTGCTCTCAGACCCGGTCGACCCGAGCGGTCGGCCGGCCCAATAGGCAGCCAGCGTGCACGTATCCGTGCACGTCGGTCGACCCGAACGGTCGACCGGCTACTTGGTGCGGCCGACCGTTAGGGTCAACCGACCTAGCCTGGCAGAGTCTGTTCTGATAGAAAAACTAAGGAATTAAATATTCAATAAATTCTTGTAAACTACTAAAAAATCCCCAAAAATAGTTTTGACAATTTGCATTGATATATAAACATATGATAAAGTTTTGACTTAAATATCAAGCAATTAAAACTATTTTTGTATCTTATCATTTTTACCAAAAACCAAAACTGTATTTTCTAAAACTTGGATTTTGAATAGAAAATACGTTTTGTCCAAAACTCTTCCAAATACAAAAACATGATATTTAAACATTTTGAAGCATGATGCATATGGATAGAAATCCAATATACATGAAACATATACATATCATAGTTTTTGTCATTAATTCCAAAATATGTTTTGTTAGAAATATCAAAACATAAAACAAATGAATAAGTAAGTCAAAACTAAGTTTGTCTAGGAAGTTGAAGCATGCATGTATATAAACAAATCTAATATACATTAAACCAAGTAAACTTGTTTTGAATCTATCTATTCATGAAAACCAAGATCGGTTAAACCTAAAACCGAAAACCAAAACATGAAACGTGTGTGTTGTGAACTTGAGCATATCATACTATTCTAATCTTTACAATTTGGATCTAAACACAAAACTAAACTATGGTACTGAAGTCTTCTTGTAGAGCGCAATCTCCAAGCTGACTCGATCCAAAACTCTTTGATCCACCGAGCAAGTGCTATATATGATCTTTGACGCTCGGGCTCTTGAATCAACATGTGAAAGATGTGTGGAACCTTTCACCAACTAATATCTTGATTAATGATCTGAAACTTAAACATCACAAGATAATTAATACACATAACTATATGAGTTAATCATCATCAAAACTAGAGTGGAAAGCCTTTGGGCCAACAATTACTTCCTCTGTTGCTCCAGCTGGAAGGGCTAGTTAAGCGGGGAGGAATACTAGCGCATTTGCATGTGCATTCTGTTGTCGAGGTACATGGTCGATGTAAAAAATTTGTAATTCTCAGCCGTATTGATAGTCGCGTTTTGGTAGGACACTAAGTCTTCATGTCGGACTTCGTATTCCCCTCGGACTTGGTTGACGATGAGCTTGGAGTCACTATACGCTTTTAAATATCTGACACCAATATGTTCTGGAACCTACATTTTAATTAACAAAGCATAGTATTCCATAAAATGACTCAGTTAGTAAAAACGCACGAGAAATCACATAGTTTTGAGGAGATACAAGTACTACCCCACTCCCGTTATGATGTTTCCTCTAGATCCATTCTTGAGGCGCCATAGAAGAATAGTTGTCAGATTTGTTCTTCGAAGGATGCCTGAGTCATATAGACTTCTGTGATCTCGTCTAGGAGACCTTCGTAAAGTTTGGTCGATCTTGAGTATGGATAATCAGCCAAAAAATCTGCCACGTCTTGATCTTTGACTCCCTTATGTGAAATGAATTGCATCTCAGATGCGAGAGCAATATAGCCTATTTCGCTAATCGACCGTTTAGCAACAAGGAATTTGTCATGAGCAATCTTAAATTATTAACTCTGTAGATGATATGAATGAGCCATCCCACCAGATAGTGTCGCATCTTCTGGATGGCAAAGACTAAAGTGAGACACTCGTTTTCGACCAGCTTGTATCGATATTCAGCCCCGATCATGATCATGCTCAGGTAATAAATCACTACTCATGTCCCTGATTATTGTTTTAGACTAGCAGAGCTTTCAAAGAATGATTCATAGCTCTAACATATATCAAGAAGGTTTCTTTGATACTAGAGCTGCTAGAACAGGGGGATCGGTGAGGTATTGCTTCATTTTTCTCAAGTGCTTGCTGGCAAGCATTATCCTAAACGAATGAGACTCCCTTCTTCATCAACCTGGTGAAGGGTTGGCAACATCCTAAGAGATTTGATATAAATCTTCTGATGTAAGCCAAACGTTCCTGCAATCCTCTAAGTTCTTTAAGACTTTTTGGAGGTTGCATCTCCTGGACGGCACAGATTTTTTCTGGTTGTACGGGGAGGAAAGTTGAAAGCGTATCGCAAAATTTCCTTGTATCAATGAAAAATTACCACTACTCGAATTTTCAACTATAAGAGAGAGAAGACACTCAAGCTCAGATCTTCTTTTTTTTTAAGGCTGAATTCTTTAGGTAGAAGTGGAAAGTGAATCTTGTCTTTAGTTAACTGGGTGAACATCAAGCTCTTCTGGAACTATTCTCCTTGGATCACAGATGGAGTCAAACAAATCCTATCCAATGAAATCTCAAGAGAGTTAGGCAAAAACTTGAACTCAAAAAAGTTAGTGTAGAAGAGTTGAACTCTTTATAAAGCTAATCTTCCTTAGCTGGAAAATCCGACCCCTATTCAATAGCAAACTAAGCTATTTATAGGGGTTCCAGGGGTAAAACTATCCCCTAAAAACCCACCATAATGGAGGTTAACTCCCCTCATTACGTGGGCAGTACTTGACCCAGTAATGGAGGTAGTTATAACGGAGACACAGGGCTCCTCTGCTGTTGAAATGCAGGCTTGATCTCTGCGATTAGCCGTTGAGGTCATGCTGGATGCGGGTCTCGAGCTCTGCATTTGAGCGCCGCGGTGGTGCTGAAACGTGAGCCTCATACTCTGCATTTCCTCATTGGCGTGATATTAGATGTATGCCTCGAGCTTCACGTCTGAGACGCGAGCTTCAAGTTTTGTGTCTGAGAACTGAAGTAGTACTGAGACGCATGCTCAAGCTCTGCATTTTGACATTGTAGGGATGCTGGGGACGTAGGCTTCGAGCCTCGCATCATGGTATTGCACGTGTAGCTTTGATTAGCCTCGCGTCTGAGGCATAGACTCTGTTATCTGATGACTATATTTAGTAATTTTAGATAGTCTACAAAAACCCATCCAAAGTTTTCAAAACTCCGCGGTTGATTGGGATGGGTTTCAAAACACTTTGGACTTTTCTATTGGCAGCAAGCTCTCAAGACTGGACTGGCAATCTTTTGAGATATCTTGAGCTTGATCTTATTAGGATTTTAGTCTTTGTGAGTGTATTGTTGAACTCTTTGAAGCCGCATGAGATGATCGTCATGAGTGTCTGATAGCAGTCCAGACCTCATCGGTACTCTGAGCTGGTTATCGGTGTACTGTTGAACTAGGGGAGATTACTAACTGCTTTTGTTAGTGTACTATTGAACTGATTGCAGAAGCAGAAACTGAACACAGGCCTTGTAGACGTGAAGGTCGTATTGCCCTGGAGACGCAGACCTCATCTGAAGTAGAAATGTGACTCTCATTCATTTGAGAGACGTGAACATCAAAGTGAAGACGCATCTCTCACTTTGTTGAAGAGACACGGCTCTGCTGTTTTATCAAGGTGCGAGTTTCCTTCAAAGTGGAGACGCACCTTTCACTTGATGTAGAAACATGACTCTGAGCGTCACAAGTGTGAACTTGATTCAAAGTAAAGATCCAGCTCTTGTTTGGAATAGAGGCACAACTCTCTTGTTTTGAAGAAACGCGGTCTTCGAAGTGGAGATGCAGCTCTCGCTTTGTTGAAGTGACATAGACTTCGACATGGAGATGCGGACTTCTCTCTATTGAAGAGACGCGGCTCTGTTAAACGTGAGGACCACGTTCTGGGTGTGTTGCCACATGTTTGACAGAGCTGAAGAGACACTATTCTTTTTAAACGCGAGATCCGCATTCTGAGCACATTGCCACACATCTAGTGACGATTGATCTCAAGACACGGGCCGCGCATCTCAACCGATTATTACGTCTATAAAAAGACAGCCATCTTTCAAGAGTCATCTTTAGACTCTCTCTTCTTCATTGAACTTTGCGTCCAGAACTTAAGAACTTAAGAAAAGCTTCAAGCTTTTTCCTTCTTTTTCTCATCTTCTTTAAAGAATTCACCATCAAGATGCCCTAAAGACCAAGTCTGTGGCTTCTTCCTTGAGCACCGTCACTCCAGAGGTTCAAATGGGAGGTTATCTACGCAGGAGGCCCCCATTTCAGGTAATAAGACTAATTAAATCAGCTTCTACCATTAAAGAACTTGAAGAGTTATCTTAACTCTTAAGCTTCTTCTTAGTTGAACAGCCAACGTGAGACTCATGTCCGTGTTTAATTTTTAGATGCAACTCTTGCACTGGTAGGCATGACGCGGGTTTGATGATCTCCGCGTCTTCGCTTCATCGGCTTGAGTCTATATCTATTTGTTGAACGCGTGTTTTATTGAGCTTTGCGTTTGAACCCAACACTTAGAAAATTTTCTAAGTGATGGAATTCAGACGCGGACTTCATGTGAACCTCGCTTCTCTTAGGTCTGACGCGGTTCGCTGAGTTTCGCGTCTGATTCTAATATTTAGAGAAATTTCTTAGTTGTGAAGTTTCAAATACGTACTTTATGTGAACCTCACGTCTCTGAGTTTAGACGCGGGTTTCACTGAGTCTCGTGTCTTAGTCATTAGACGCGGTCCTGAAGTGAACCTTGCGTCTGAGCTTCAATACTTTGACAATTCTTAGGTTTGTGACTGTTGTGTTTTCCTTTTTACAGTATGATACTCCGCAAACCCTCTGTCTAAGAAGTGCCACTTTGGACATGTAGGTGGAGCCGATCGTATCCTTACATTTGTGTTCCAACAGACTGCTCCAGAGTTTGCTCTGAAATCAAGAGAGCGTCAGGACAGGCTCAGCAACCTTAGCATGCTAACCTTCCAAGAGATCATGACCAATGGACGATTCGAGTACGACACCCGTATCGCACTGAAGAAACCCGACTTCTTTTCAGCGATGCCATTGCTGAAGACGACAGGTTTCTATATGACAGAGACTACAAATGGCTCCACCAAATCGGGGATAGGAGGTTATTTCTTCCCAACATGAAGAGGATGTACCCCTTGGCGTATCTGCAGCACATATGGGTATGTCGCGCAATGGAGTGGGACCTCTCTAAGTCTATCCCAACGTGTCTCTCGGTAAACTGGGCGTGAATGAAGCTTACGCTGCCGGTCACGGGAGAGATTTATTTGGGCTACATCCTGGACTGGTCAGGGCTAAGTACTCAACAGGGGAGACCCCTCAATTAGTTGCCACCTTCATCAACCAATTCCTGAAGGTGAGGGGTGACTTTCCCACCGACTTCGCCCGCTCGGGTGGGTTCACTCTTCAGATAAGTCATGGTAAGGTAAAATGGTGGGCTTTGTTCTCACAGAGCTCGAGGACTCATTGAAGCAGGCGAGATTGTACCAGGCTATTAGGGCCATTCAGTATGGCATCCCACAGAGTTCCCACCACTTTTACGGTGTCTTGGAATGTTACAATCCCCTAACGGGCATGTTCTTCACCCCAGTTGGAGAGATGGGGATCGCTTTCCATGAGCTGTACGAGGTTTCAGGGCTGATAATTGGAGATGCTCCGTATAAAGAGTATGTTCTGACTCTGGAGGAGCTTCGCTTACTGTGAGACTTAATGGGAAGTGCTATGCCACTTTCACATCTGTGGGCAGATGACTGGCTGGAGGAACAGAGGCGTTAAGTAGATGTCCTGGGCGAGCTACCTTTTCAATGACATAAATGATAAGTCTAACCTAGTGACTCGTCTGGCTTCTAGCACTGATGAAGAGATTGCCGAAAGGATCAGTGCCTCCACAAGCTCGTACATGAAGGAATCTAACGAGGATACTTTCAAGCCTGGTGCGGTCTTTGAAAGCTTTCACCATTAGGCCAAGATCCCGATATCTAACTGGGCCCTATTGGCGGGATTCCTGACATTGTGGCTGAAGCGTTGCGTGGTACCGACGCTGTCGCACGAGGCGATAGTCACCGATGTGGTGTACCCGGTGGTTTTGTTGGTGCAGGAGAGGTTGATATCACTCCTTCATGCAATGATGGCCGAAGTGGCTTGCAAGGATTGATGAAAAGCATGTGTCATGTGGAGGACGTCGTAGACTCCCAGGGCAGACATGTGGTGGACTCGGAGGGGAGGCCAGAAGTGAGGACTCTCAATCCTAGAATCGAGCTTCCTTACTCATACCTGATGGCCCGGTATGTCATGCATTGCATAGCGCTAATGATAGCAGTGTCTCCTTCAAAGAGCTTCATCCCTTTCGTACAAAGGTTGGAAAGCTCGAGCTAGTCACGTACTATATGTTCTATGTTCGGAAGGCTATTTTGAGCAACTCAAACTATCAGCTCGATTGATGCTTCCCCAAGATCTCCGACGCGTCATACGGGGACAAGTTCGCCGACCTTGCGGGCCCAGATGAGTTCACATGGCTACATTCTGGGGTCTTCTGGTGGCTCATCAACATTCAGCCAGGATACTTGATTTTTCAGCAAGGAGATTCCTGCACGATCGAGCCTTACATGCCCAGCCATTTTGCTAGGCAGTTCGGTTACGATCAGTTATATGTTGGCAACCCCAACACTGGCATTCGCTTTAGCGATAACTTGTTTGAAGGCGCCCGAGTGTGGTATTACAGTGTAGCTGGGGGAACAGGGGCCGTCTTCAGCCATCCTCACATGACGCCCAATTGTTATATGAGCCTTTGCTTCTGTACAAGATACTTCATCACTAGTAGGGTGCCTAGCTTTGGAATGAATACTTCTTGTATTAAGAGTATTAAGGCATCATATAAAGTCAAATCGGGTCCAAGAGTCGTACGCGGAGGATGAACGAGTACATGAAAGCCGAGAGAGAGGCCAAAAAGGAGGCCAGGAAGAAGACTAGCAGAACAGAGGCAGCTTCTGGGTCAGAGTCTGGAGCAGGAGCTGCAGAGAAATAGCCCACTCGGAGGACTCGGCAAGTTGTGTCCAAGCGTCCTCAAGCCTCTGCTTCCTAAGGTGAGTCTAGCCAGAAGAAGGAAGAAAAGGATCTGAGGCTGCAGCTTCAGCCCAGATGCTCAAAATAATTCCTTCTGATACTGAGGAGCAAGAGGAGGAGGAAGAAGAAGAAGATGATGAGGCACTCCTAGCTCTTTGTCCCTGGGGTTTGCGCAGCAGGGAACCCATGTTTTTACCGAATGTAGAGCCTGCTGGCCAGTCCACTGCGGCCGAAGGGGCTATGGTCGTAGAATAGCCGGTAGAAGTAACAAAGAGGGCTGAAGTTGAAATCCCATCTCAACCGGGAGTTTCAACTCAGCTGGAGGCTTCCTCGGCTCAAGAAAGAGAGAAGATGCGACAGTCAGGCTCTCCTAGTGTCTTAATACCTGCCTCTCGGGTTGCGGAGCCCAGCCCTACCACCGGGGTTCTCAGTGGTAAAGCTTCAGTCACTGAGGCCTCCTTGGTTCAGGTATCATCTTCGTCATTTAAAGAACATAGTGACTATTCAGGAGATGAAGTTGACTTCGGTGATGAACCTGTTCTTCCTGACACCAGCAAGTTTTCATACTTTTCTGAGAAAGAGATGCAGGTGGATATTCTTGCAATGGTTCTGCCATTGGGAGAGATCACCACTACCGAGGGTATTTCTTCTATCCTACTTGTTCTTTTCTTCATATGAATATTGTCTTAATGCTCGCCTGACTGTTATTTGTAGGAGTTGCCATCGGTGTCAGAGTTGGAACCTCCTCTTATATTGAGGAGACGATTAAGGAGCTGGTCCAGCCGGAGGGCTTTGAAGTTCCTGCCACTGGCGCAATCTCCGAGGGTACAACCACCGTAACCGGGAACCCTCATCCCAGAGCAGCCTGCCAAAGGATTTACCCCTTTCGGATCCTCAGCTTGGTAATTGTAGAGAGTACCGGGATGGCTTAAGTGGAAGAGCCCATGACGAGCACTGGCGCAGAAGACAATACACTTCAGATTTTAATAGCTGAACTAAGTACCGTGAAGTCTGTCCCTATGGTTGTCATCTTAGAGGCTACCACAGTAACAATCCGGAGGTGCCGGTCATGATCTCGACATTGACGGAACCTGCTGCTGGCCTCGTCTCTATACTAAATGAAATGGCTCCTGCCTCTATGAAACCATTCGTACAATTATATAAGGGGGTCCGGGAGTGCATCGACAGAGTTGGCTCTAGCCATGGATATCATGGAAGAATTGGCTCATCAGATGGTGCAACAATTCTTCACTTCCACGAAGTCCTACATCGAATTGGTTCTTTCTGATAGAAGTTCCTTCGAGTTTGCCCAAATGCTTATTGAAAACCAGATCGAGAACATTCATCATATTGGAAGTTCAAAGTAGGCCGAGGCATATTTGGTGCTACTCGAACAGTTCGGGATATGCTTGAAAGAACTGAGGACCTTAAAAAAGGCTAATCTGGTGGATAAGGCCTGGCTGATGCTAAATAAGCTCCTCGCTGCTCAACAATGCAAACAGAAAGATGGAGGAGTAGATGGCTGAGGAGGCATGTCACCTCAATGACTTCCAGGCCAGTTATTAGAGATTGGTTGATGACTTCAGAGAATTTGAGGTCATCACCAAGAACGCTGAGCAAGTTATAGCCAATACTCAAGCAGCTATCGCCATGGCGCAAGCCTTGATTTAGGTTAATGAGAAGAAACTTACTACTACCAAGAAGAGCTGGAGGAGCCAGAGGCTGCCAAGAAGCGAGCCCAAGAAGATCTTACTACCCATTCTTCCAACCTGAAATCTCTTCAAGCACAACTAGCCCAGAAGAAATTCTTGTCAGAAGAAAAATTGAGGGTCCATGCTTGGGCAAAGGTTGAGAAAACATGCCAGCGTGAGATTCAACATCTCCAAGACCATATTCACTCTTTGGCTTAGCGGGACTAGCCCTCCTCCTTTTGTATCTCCCCTTTTTTGTATTTCTCCCTTTTTTTGTGACACTCTACTTATCAAATAAAAGAGTGTCTGTATCACTTTTATCATTTTGATATAAATAATAAAAGTTATCAAATTTTGTGTCATCTTTATTCCTTCTTTGTGTTTGAGAATCCGAAGGACTCTTTGTTGCGTGGGAGAACGCAGCTTTCACAGACGCGGCTCTTGACCATTATGGAGACTCAGTCCTTAGCTATTTGTTGAGACTCGACTATGAGTTATAGAGGAGAAACTCAGGCAACACTGAATTGTTGATGAGACACAGCCTTGAATTATAGCGAGACATGACTTCGAGTTGTTGAGAGACACAACTCTGAATTGTTAAGAGACGTGGCTCTGAATTGAAGAGAGATGCGGCCTTGATTGATGAAGCGACGCCGACCCTTGGCTATTGAAGAGATGCACTTTTCAACTTGCTGGAAGGGACGCAGCCCTGAATTGACGAAGGGACGTAGCCCTGCGCTCTTTAACTTGCTAGAGGGGATGCAGCCCTGAATTGATGAAGGAACGAAGCCCTGCGCTCTTCAACTTACTAGAGGGGACGCAGCTCTCGGTTGTCGAAGAGACACCGCTTTAGATTGATAAAGGGACGCAACCCTTGGCTATTGAAGAGATTATGCGGCCTTTGGTTTGTGAAGGGAGACAGACTTCAAAACGCGGCCCCTGAAGAGTCGCTTGCAGTTATAAAAATGCAGTTTTGATTACGTGACTCTCTGTGCGCGAAAGTCTCGCTGGATCTTTCGAAGCAAAGCCGGCGATAATGGTTGGGGACGCGTGTCGTTGGGACTTCCCCGGGCAAAAATCCATGTGTCTTACTCAGACTGGATTTGAGATTTACGTCACGAATTAAGGCTATTAATTGGCCTTTAAGAACGGCTTTGATTTTTATGTCATTAATTGGCCATTAACGAGCCTATAAATAGACCATGTTGACTGTTTCCTTTCACTGGCATGTGCTCTGAAGAACCTTTATAATTCTTAGACTATCTTCTTCTCTGAGCCTGCATCCTAAAGAACTTTCAGAGTTCTTTAAAACAACTCAAAGCTTTGTTGCTTTCTTGCAATCTTCTTCAAAGATTATCACTGTTAAGTGATTTCACGATCAAAAAGCATCTTCTCTGGTGCTTTCACGGCCATGTCTTGACGGATGATGTCCTCCCTCTAAAGAACTCTTCTTCAGGTAGGAAATGGTCTTTGCCATAATAAGACTTTGTTTCCTTGTGGCTCTGTCATCACCAATCATAAAGAGACTATCTCTTGATCTTTTTCAAAAACTTTTGAAACTTCTTTCTTGAAGTTTAGACAGTTGACTTGAGATCTATTCGTCCATACTCTATTTCTTGATCTCTTCCTGAAACTTCTGAAAATTCTTTCTTGAAGTTTAGATAGTCGACTTGGGATCCATGTGTCCATGCTCTGCAAATGTGATCTTCGCGTTAACTAATGAAATGCGAGCTTGTAGATTTCTGAGTCCCGAGTACTTCAGATGTGAGCGTGGTGAACTCCGCATTTTGAGGCCTTAAACGAGGGTTTTGCATATAAGACTCACGTCTAGAGTTCATGACAGAGAAAATTTTTAAGACCACTGTTTTGAGATATTTAGACGTGAGTGTGGCAAACACTGCATCTTAAAGCCTTAGACGCTCTTTCAAGATCTTTAGATGCGAGTATGGCGAACTCTACTTCTCAAAGCCTTAAACACTCTTTTGAGATCTTTAGACACTAGTGTGGCGAACTAACGTCTTGAAGCCTTAGACACTCTTTTGAGATCTTTAGATGCGAGTGTGGCAAACTCTGAATTTTGAAGCCTTAAATGGGGGTTTTGCATATAAGACTTACGTTTGGAGTTCATGACTTAGAAAATTTTTAAGGCCTGCGTCAGCGTTTTTAATATATGCCCCGCGTTTCAATCATCAGACCCGAGTCTAATGTTGGTCTTTCATTCGGATCCATATTTTTTATCTTTGCAGAGCGTGGTAAACTCTACATCTTGAAGCTTTAAATGCGAGCCTCACATATAAGACTTGCTTCTGGAGTTCATAACTTAAGATCCGCATCTGTGCTTCTGGATTCATATTTTCTGTCTTTGTAGAAATTTAACCCTCAGATTTTTTTCCTTCTCGCAGGTCTTTACCATATCGATGGTGCTGGTCCAGTGTCTTTGTCGCGTCCATTGAAGGAGACATGAAATGACCAGTTTGTTCGATTGGTGACCACTTGGGAAGTCAGAACATCTATTCAAGGGCGAGAAAAATCCACGCGGTTCCGATACACATCAAGACATTATTAGATATGACGCACCAGTAAGGTCTCGGATCCTTTCTGATTACAATGAGCATGGCACATTTGAAGGTCACGAGAAAGAGAACATCACCAGTAGGGTCTTGAATCCTCCCTTCAGCAATCTTGTTCAAAGAAGTGACAGCGACGAAAAATCCATGCTCATTGGATGATTTTTTAGTGGCAGAGCTTCCCATTAAGTGAAGGGTTATGGCCTTGTGAAGATCTTTGCACTAGTTGGTCAGGTCGAGTCAGAATGCTCCCTTGCATTTCAACCTCAAGAAAGACTACTTGCTCTCAAGAGGAGAGGAAGTCGATCTGCTGTTCCCGGCCATAGTCAAGAAGACGAACTTTGTGTATCTTCAATGTTTCAAGGAGTGAGTGCAACCTTTTGCTGAGCAAGAGGGACTTCTTTATACTCCTCTGTTGTAATACCCAATCTTATTGGATAAGAGAGTGTTTTGTACCACTTTCATATTTTTGAATATCAATAAAAGTAACATTTTTTTTCTATCTTCTTATTTGATTTTACTTCCTTTTTATATTGAAAATCAAACAGTGATTACCTTCGATTTGCTAGAGGTGTGATATTTTTACTTAGCAACTCAAAGATGGAAATAAGGAATTTAAGGTTACTGTCAAAGGTGTGGTGTTAACTTGACAGGAGTAGGATAGTTTCTGTGGACTTGTCATCCTATGGGTGAGAATGACGAGTGAAGTCTTCACTCCACAGGGGGTTGTGATTGAGTCCATCATCAGAGATTTGAGATTTAGTATTAACATAATTAAGACTCAGTTTGGGGTAAAGAGAGCACAGTTAAAGGTGTGATATCAACTTAAAAGTAATTTTAAAGTGAATTTTCCATCCTATTAACGAGAATAACAAGTAAGACTAGACTCGTCAGAGATCTAAGTATTTATTACCGTCAGAGGTGTAATATTAACTTGACAGATTAGATTGAACCTTGTCAGAGGTGTGATATAGTAATACCCATGTTCACAATACCATAGTAAATACTATGTATAAATTTTTTTTATTATAGTATTAAAGTGGTTAATAATTGTTTAATAAAAGGAAAAAAATGAATTGAAATGAATTGCATTTAGACCCAAACACATGTAAGATGGCTTATCACTTAAAATTAAAATGAATATAAAAAGTGCAATATTTTTGCTAAGACCAAGCTTTGAACCCAAGCACCCATGCCCAAGAGCCTTATGACTTAACCAAGGGGCCACACTTATTATGGTGTTTACTCTTACATTTTGTTTATTTAAACCCTCCCCCAACAACTTCAACTCCCCCACTTTCTCCCCCTCTCTCTAACTTCTCCTCCATCTTCTCTCCCACTTGTTTCCACTCTCTATAGCTTTCCCTGACTTAAGGCACGAATTTGAGGGTGAGTTAACAGGTGAGGGGAATTATATATTCATCTTCTCTTTACCAAAATCCAGAAAAAAACATAGAAGAGAATACCCTACTCTCTACTCATTCTCCTCACATATCACCTCTTCTGAGCCAACTAGAAGTAGATCAAAGTCTTACTGGACGTGGAGGGGACTTTTAGACTGAGGGGGAGCATTTTA
Organism: Agave tequilana; assembly: GCA_038442645.1. Classification (NCBI taxonomy): domain Eukaryota; kingdom Viridiplantae; phylum Streptophyta; class Magnoliopsida; order Asparagales; family Asparagaceae; genus Agave; species Agave tequilana. Next base: position 217,456 of record JAVJIF010005423.1, read on the forward strand.
GGTGAGTAAATCTCAAACTAAGAGATTTATTTTTGTTTAGGCATTTCGTCGAACATATTGTGTACGTTGATTAGTAGCTTTAATTTCACCATGTAAAACATAGGAAAAAATCCAAATAAAATTTTGTAGAAATCCTTAAACATGCCCCTTAATTATCATAATTTTTATTTATTTTTATAAATTTTATTTAAGCAAAAAAAAGGGAACAAGAACTGCTCTCGGCCTCTGGCCGAGAGCAGCTCAGGCCTGCCCAGACCAGGCCTGGCCTAGCACGACCTGCCCTGGCCAACCCCAGGTCTGGTCAGACCCAAGCTAGGCCCGGGTCTATTTATAGACCTGGGTTCGTTACAAACCCGAACCCGCCCCCATTTCAAAAAACTAAATTTTGGAAAAAAAAAGAGAAAGAAAGAAAAATAAATTAAAAGAAATAAAATAAAATAAAATTAGAAATATTAACTGTAGCAATAATAATGTAGCAGACCAAGACCTAGACTCAGATCCAGACCCGGTACTGTAGCAGACCCGTTAAGAATTATTAATTATTTTTGTGCTTAAATTAATTCAGAAAAATCTAGAAAAATCAGAAAAATTCCAGAAAAATTACTGTAAAATCAAAAACTAAAATGTGACTCTATAAAACTATTTTTGTCATCATATCACTTAGAATAGCTCAAAATTTAATAATTCTTATAATTATTATTTAAATTGAACGTAGATTACCGAGTTAATTTGAAAATTCTATATTCGGATCCGTGACAATCTCAGGTGGGTGTTTTTAACTATTACTGTATAAGTATATTTTACCACTACAAAATTTTGTAATTTATGCATTTATTTATTTAAAGGAAATTGTTAATTGTTAATTTTAAAATTTCAAGAATGTAAAATAGTTAGAAAATCGTAATACTCATGAAATAATTTTAGTGATTTGTTTATGCTCTGTAATATTTATTTCCTGCATGTAACATTCTATATGTTGTAGATGAATATTTAAAAATTTTGAAAATTATTGTGGAATTATTAAATGGTTATTTTGAGAAAATGGATTAAAATAATTATTAAAACAAAAAATCCAAAAAATTGGATAAATCATCTTGAATATTGAATTGGATTAACTTATGATATTTGAATAGTTATGCATGTATATCACATGAAATTAAAGAATTAGTTTTACCGAAATTACTGGAAAAGAAATATTGTTGCTATGTATACTTGGATATGCACACTGATATTGATTGAGTCCAGTTATTTAGGAAACGCTGACATATAATACTTTTACTGGGTGGAAAAATTGATAAAGGAGATGGTATCGATATTTTGGGTGGACCTAGGTGTTGGCCCAAGGCCCATCACTCTAGTTTTGATGATGATTAATTCCTGTAGTTATAGTACTAATGATCTTATGTTTAATAAGTTTTAGATATTTGATCAAGATCTTAGTTGGTGTTTAGCTTCAACAAACGATTCAAAGTCAAGTTTTGGAGCTAGCACGTGTTGATTCAAGAGCTCGCGCTTCAAAGATCGCATCAAGTACTCAAGAGGAATCTAACATATGGATCAGAGTTTGGATCAAGTCAAGAAGGAGAAGAAAATTTTCAAGAAGACATGTGTCATATTTGTAAGAGTTAAGATTTATTTTTAGATAAAATGTAAAGGATAGATTAGTTGTGGATTTCTCAAGCTCATACACATACACACACAAGATTTATATGTGTTTTTCTTAAAATAGTTTTAGTTTTAAAAAATTCCGTTTTGGTTTTTGAGCTTCATAGTATATATCTTTATGTTTCATGAATAATAGCTCATTAAAATGAGTTTATATGGTTTATATGTGTTTAGAATTTCATCCATACACATTATTGATTCAAATATTTAGAAAAATTTAATTTGATATTTTTATATCATGTGTTTGAGTTTTGCATTCATCAAAACTTATTTTAGAGCTTATTGTCAAAAAAATAGATATTTTATCTCATATGTGTATTGGATCATATCCATACACACTAAGCTTCAAAAGTGTTTAAAATATAATGTTTTTTTATTTGGAGAAGTTTTGAAAAAATTATTTTTCAAATTAAAGATTGATTTTGAAAAATATGGATTTTTGTTTAAGGCAAAATTTTTTATATTACAAAAATGGTTCAAAATGTTTGTAATATGTGTTGATTTTTTATCACACATATTTGTACTTAAAAGTATGTTAATGAACTTATTTTTGTAGATTTTATGTGATTTTATGGTATTTTATTGAAGTTAAAAAGACCAAGTTTTTAATCTCAAAAAACTTCAGACCTGGCGTTCTGCTGGTCGACCAAGATAGAAGTCGGTCGATCGGGCGGTCGACCGATGTGAACAGAATGTGCACAACCATTTGGCTTGAGGGCCGTCGACCAGACGGTCAATCGTCCAGAGAGCTTTGCTCTTTGGATCTAGCCCCGATCGACCGGCGGTCGACCAACAGGTTTAGCCCAGGGCACGGTCAACCGGGCAGTCGACCGGCAGGCCCCAACGGTCAGAAATATGACCATTGGCCAGTCGATCGGCCGGTCGACCGACAGGTCATTCTGACCTGCAGTTTGACCCTAACGGCTAGTTTTTGGGAGTCTATTCAAGGGGGCTATTTTGGGCTATTTTCTACAAGATTTTGAGAGGGTTTCAAAGCCAATTTTTCCCATCTCTTTTAGAGGTTTTCTCCACTTATTTTAGGGCAAATATTTTCCTATCAAAAGGAGAGTTTTTCAAGAGTATTTTCAAATGAGATTTCTTGAGTTTTTCACCACAAATCTATCCTAGTTTTTCTCACACATACTTGAGCTTTCCAATGCTATATCAATCCTATAGGAGCTTTGTTGTGAGAGTGTTTTTAGGTGATCAAAGTGTTGAGATCACCAAGTGTTCATCTTGTATTTGAGGAGGCGAACTTGCGGGTTCGTATTTGTGACGAGTTCTTGTGGGAGCTCGGTGTAGAGGTGCGACCTCGGCAAGCTAGTGTGTTTGCGTGTGTTGTTCTTGCGCGAACAAGAGAGGAACTAGTGACTCCAAGAGTTTTAGTATGAACTCGTTGTAGGTGTTGCGGCACCGAGTTATCTTGCGGGATCTTTCTAGTGGAAATCATTCATAGTGTTGAAGGCGGGGATGTAGAGCAAGGGTGCTCGAACCTCGAAACAATTCTCCCATGTTTGCGATTTCTCTCTCTCTCAGCTGTGTTTACATATCTTGCATGCTTACATTGCTTATCTCTTTATATGCTTGATACATCTTGTGCTTAATTGTTATATGCTTGGGATTGTGTGCTCACACTTGTATTCAACCAAGAGAGCCATAGTGGCACATCAACTCTTAATCTAAAGGAATCTTGAGGAGATAGTCTAGAACCCTTCACCGGGAATTTAGCTACACTCTTGTGTTATACCTTGTGTGTTAGCTTAATAGTTTTTAATTTCACATCATCATCATTAGATTAGCTAGTACACCTATTCACCCCCCTATAGGTGTATTTTCAGTGGGTATTAGAGCTTGGTGCTCTTGATTTGGGTCTAACAACCTTGAGTTAAAGATCCTCATTTTAGCTAATCAATATATTTGAACACACATATGGATTTCATGACACCTCCCATGTTTGATATTCTTAACATCCAAATTTGAAAAGTTAAGATGTCAATATACCTCAAAACCCTAGGAATTCATGTTTATTTTGCCACTATTAAAGATTCTTATTGTTTAAATGGCAAATACCTTAAGGCAATGCAAAAGCCCTTCATGCTTTAAAGTCAACCCTAAATGATGAATATTTATCTAGGGTTTCTAATTTTGATTCGGCTTTTATAGTATGGAACACACTATCTCCCTAGGTGAACAAAAGCAAAACTATATGGGGAGTGACTCGGATGATGAAAATGATGCTTCTAACATATGCTACATGGTCCAAGGAAAAAAACCCCTTGAGGTAAACTCTGAATCCGAGCTTGATGAAGTGTTGACATGCCATATGATGAACTTGCTTTATTTTGTCAGCAACTTCTTGAAAAATATGATTTGCTTAAAAAGGATAATAAAAGATTGAAAAATAAATATGATTCCACTTTAAAAGAAAAAGATTCTTTAAAAAATAAATTTGAAGCATTTCAAAAGAAAATGAATTTTTGAAAAAGGAGAATATTTCCTTGTCTTTAAAATTAAATGATATTTGTGAAGGAAATAATTCTTTGAAAATAAAATCACTTTGGTGGAAAAAGAAAAAGAGATTGTTTTGGAAGAAAATAACTCTTTGAAAAGAAAATTTGTTTTAAAGAAAATGAAAACATTTCTAAAAAGAAAAAGATTGTTGATTCTCATGCTCATGTCTCTTCTTTAAAAGTTAATGATGATATTTGCATTATGAAGAAGAACATTGATTGTTTGGGCTCCACTTTGAGCCAATGTGCATTCAATCACTTTAGATTGGAATTCAGTTTTGCAAGAAACAAATTTCACATGTTCATGCACAAATCTCACGGCATACATATGAACACTATGCTCAAACACACCACTCATATGCATGCTAGAGTGTACACATGTACACATTATAGCCGCAAGGTCATTTAGCAAAGTTTTATTTTGATAAGATAAATCATATAAATTTTACAAATAAAACTGTTTGGGTTCCTTATAATACTAACCCCCGTGGACCCAAAAGAAAATGGGTATCAAAATTCTCGCCTCTTGTGTTTGATGTAGGTATGGGCTCTCACATGACGTGAGAGGTATGGTGGCTTGGTGGTGGATACATGAGCTAGATGGACATACCAAATTGTTGCATCGCTATCAAGGATGTTTGGTGGGAGGACCGCCATAGTTTAGAGGCTTAGATAATAGTGCATGTGGTTTGGTAACTATCTTTAAACTCCTATTTTAGTTTACATACTTTTATATTTAACAATTTTAGCATATTTTGGTTTCAATGCTCATTATGTTAAATAATCATGTTTTATACTTCATGTGGTGATTACTTGTCTAGATGTAGTTTCCATTAAAACTTGTGTTTTATACTTGTATAAGTAATGAGCAACACTTGATTATTATTTGTTTGTGCTTCATTACTCATTTGTACTCTTTACATGTACACGTATAACCTAGTTTTTATGATTCTTTTATTTATACATGTTTTCTCTATTTTTGTACATGTTTTGCTTCATGTATATGTTATTTTTGTCTAGAACTAATAAATATACATGTATACTCTTGAGTCACTTGCCTTCATGTAAATTCTATTTTAGACTCGTTTATGTTTAGGATATGTATGTATATTTTTAGTTTCGATAGAACATATATATAACTTGAAGTTTATTTAATTTTAATGAAAAATAAATTTTTATGATTTTTATATGTTTTGATGTTTTGAGTTTTATTGCTTATTTTCATGAATATGCTATTCACATAATTCTTGTGCACTCGCATTTCATTTGTTTACTCATGACTTTATTTTCATGAGCATTTATGAGCTTTAAAGATTTCGATTGTCAACTCTTATGAATTTAGCATGCTTCATGGGGTATATGATTAGTTTTCATGTTTGAAGGATCTTTAACTAGTTTTTCAAAAATTACTTTAAGCTAGTTATTTATTCTTCAATTAGTAGTATTTTCAAATCTTATTTTTGAAAACTTCTACTCTTTAAGGGTGAATGGATGGGTGATCATGCCTTGTATGCTCAAAATTGAATATCTTTTATCATGTGCATGAATTGGGTGGTAGTTATGAGTTATACACTTGATCTTCAAGGAATTTTATGTTTATATACTCATATTTGTTTCTTATATATGTATGCTTTAAACTTCAATTAGCATCAATTTCAATTGATATTTTCAATTTCATACATACATATATATGATTTGATTGTGCTTGCTTTATAATATCTTTACATTTCTAAAGCACAAATTATGTTTATGTTAAGCTTAATTTATTCTAAATGTTAATTGGTATCTTTACAAGTTTATACATTGATTTCAATTGGTATTTATTTAATATCAAATGTACTTCATGTTTCACCTTCTATTGGTATCAAAATCTACTACTGGTATCTTAAATTTTTTTTTACAAGTGGTACCAATTTTTATTTTGTCAACTACAATTTGATTTCATTGGTATCAAAAATTTGTTTTGTTGACTCTAAGAAATTTCAAAAAATTATTTTAAAAAGTAGTTTCAAAATTTTTTGATATATAATGCCTATATGCAAGGTAAGTTTAACATCTCTTCTACATATAGATTCATATTGAGTGTATCTCACATTGAGGAGTTTGACCTCTCTTCTTTACATGATACACGTGTCTAGAGGGAGCTTAACGTCTCCGTTTATACATTGTATATTATGATTTATGTGGGTTAGGGTCTAGTCATCCCTTCTCCATGTAATGAATGTATGCAGGGGGAGCTAACTTTACGTCTTTCCTCTTCATGAATGTATATCGCATATACATCTTTATTCTTTGATTGTCCTCACCTCTTTGTTGATGAATTGAGGAGAAGAATTATGAGAGTTTATATATGCATGTTTATATCTCTGTTTACGCATATATATTTATTTAGTTTATGCACTTTATTGGATATCCTTATTGTTTATGCTATGCAAGAGTTAAGGGGGGAGCTTTTATGAAGCTTATCTTTAATCCATGTATATATAACTCTATGAGTTTTGTCATCATCAAAAAGGGTTGGATTGTTAGCCCAAAGGCCCATCGCTCTAGTTTTGAGATGATTAACTCATGTAGTTTGTGTTTAATAAGTTTCAGATATTTGATCAAGTTCGTAGTCGGTGTTTAGCTTCAACAAAAGATCCGAAGTCACATTTGGAGCTAATACGTATTGATTCAAGGGCTCGTATTTCAAAGATCGCATCAAGTACTCAAGAGGAGTCTAGCTCAAGGATCAAGGTTTGGACCAAGTCAAGAAGGAGAAGAAAATTTTCAAAAGAATATTTTTAAGAAAACTTGTGTCATGTTTGTAAGTGTTAAGATTTATTTTTAGATAAAATTAAAAGATAGATTAGTTGTGGATAGCTCAAGCTCATATACATACACACACAAGATTTATATGTGTTTTTCTTAAAATAATTTTAGTTTTAGAAAATTCTGTTTTAATTTTTGAGCTTTATAGTAAATATATCTTTATGTTTCATGAACAGAGTTCATCAAAATGAGTTTATATGGTTTATATGTATTTTGGATTTCATTCATACACATTGTTGATTCAAATGTTTAGAAAAACTTAATTTGATGTTTCTATATCATGTGTTTGAGTTTTGTATTTATGAAAGCTTATTTTAGAGCTTATTATCAAAAACATAGATATTTCATCTATTGGATTATATCCATACACATTAAGCTTCAAGTGTGCGTTTTTGTGTTTGGAGAAGGTTTGAAAAATCGTTTTTCAAATTAAAGATTGATTTTGAAAAATACAGGTTTTTGTTTAAGGCAAAATTTCTATATTACAAAAATAGTTGAAAATATTTGTAATATGTGTTGATTTTTTATCACACATATTTGTACTTCAAAGTATGTTAATGAACTTATTTTTGTAGATTTTATGTGATTTTATGGGATTTTATTGAAGTTAAAAAGACCAAGTTTTTAATCCCAAAAATTTCAGACCTGGCCTTCTGCTGGTCGACCGACCGGTCGACCGAAACAGAAGTCAGTCGACTGGGAGGTCGACTAATGTGCACAGAACGTGCACAACTATTTGGCTTGAGGGTCGGTCAACCGTCCAGAGATCTTTACTCTCTGGATCTGGCCCCAGTCGACCGGACGGTTGACTGGCCAGAGAGCTTTGCTCTCTGGATCTGGCCTTGGTCGACCGAGCGGTCGACCGACAGGTCAAGCCTAAGGTACGGTCGACCGAATGGTCGACCGGCAGGCCCCAATGGTCAAAAATATAGACCGTTGTTTGGTCGACCAGCCGGTCGACCGACAGGTCATTCTGACCTGCAGTTTGACCCCTACGGCTAGTTTTTGGGAGTCTATTTAAGGGGGTTGTTTTGGGCTATTTTCTACAAGATTTTGAGAGGGTTTCAAAGCCAATTTTTCCTATCTCTTTTAGCGGTTTTCTCCACCTGTTTTAGGGCAAATATTTTCATAGTAAAAGGAAAGTTTTTCAAGAGTGTTTTCAAAAGAGATTTCTTGAGTTTTTCACCACAAATCTATCCTAGTTTTTCTCACACATACTTGAGCTTTCTATTGCTAAATCAATCCTATAGGAGCTTTATTGTGAGAGTATTTTTAGGTGATCAAAGTGTTGAGATCACCAAGTACTCATCTTGAATTTGAGGAGGCGAACTTGCGGGTTCATGTTTGTGACGAGTTTTTGTGGGAGCTCGGTGTAGAGGTGCAGCCTTGGCAAGCTAGTGTGCTTGCGTGTGTTGTTCTTGCGGGAACAAGAGAGGGACTAGTAAGTCTAAAAATTCTAGTGTGAACTTGTTGTAGGTGTTGTGGTACCGAGTGATCTTGCGAAATCGTTTCTAGTGGAAATCCTTCATAGAATTGAAGGCGCGGACGTAGAGCAAGGGTTTTCGAACCTCGAAACAATTCTCCCGTATTTATGATTACTCTCTCTCTCACTTGTGTTTACATATCTTGCATGCTTACATTGCTTATCTCTTTATATGCTTGAAATATCTTGTGCTTAATTGTTATATACTTGGGATTGTGTGCTCACACTTGTATTCAACCAAGAGAGCCATAGTGGCACCTCAACTCTTAATCTAGAGGAAACTTAAGAAGATAGTCCAGAGCCCTTCACCAGGAATTCGGCTACACTCTTGTGTTATACCTTGTGTGTTAGCTTAACAATTTTTAATTCCACATCATCATCATCAGATTAGCTAGTACACCAATTCACCCCCCACACTTTAGGTGTATTTTCACTAGGATATAGGTTGCGCAACCGAAATGAGGGTTCTACTACAGGGTTCCCGGGGATGACTGACATCCATCTGATATTACTACTGTTATAGTTACTGTTACTGAGTACCTAGCAGTACGGGCCTGGTTCAGCGCCAGGCATCTCGGGTCATGATCCCGGTATGTACGGGACCCACCTAAAGCACAGAATCTGTCTCCATCTATCAATTTCAAATAACAATATTCAATAATGTACATCTGATGAAACATTACAGTATATAAAATATAGTAAGCATGTAAATGTTTAACTATTACCATATATCACACTCATGCATATTTATTTCATATCTTCCAATGTAATGCATGTTATGATATTAGCGATGTCCTGAGTTCTATATATGTACATGTTATTGCATCCTTCCTGATTGGTCGCTAATGTTGCATATTTAGTATCATATTTTCATACTATATAGAATAAAATCTACATTGTCCTAATTAAATGTTTAATTTATTTGCAGGCCCATTCCTTAAGGAGATGAAGAGAAATAAGCCCAAAAGCTCACCAAATTCTGAATTAAATCAGGATTAATTCGCACTCAGTAAATCAGGGCAAAATCAAAAGGTTGAAAACCAGTTGAGAAGAATCCTCTCAGAATCGATCGGTTTAAGCCAAGAATCAAAGGCCATTTCGTCACAATCCTGGACTCAAACGAGAAAACCAACTGAAGATAAAAGCAGAACGTGAAACCGGGGAGACCCACCAACAGGGTGTGGCGACCTGGCCACACCCTGGCCGCGGAAACGCGGCCAAATCGCGTTTCCGCGGCTTGGTTGTGGAGTTAGGGGGAGCGTTTGCTCCCCCACTCTTCCCTGGATCTTATAGGTTGGGTTTTTGCCTATAAAAAGCCAGTATTTGCACTGAAAATGGGACGACCATGCAGAGATAGGATTTAGACTAGTTTTCCATTTTTTAGTTTAGGTTTTTGTTTCTCTTTTTCATGTAATTTTAGTTTTAATTTATGTAATTCAGAGGAGATCAGACTTTCATCGAAGAACAAGAATGAAGCTTGAGCTGAGAGTGACACCGGTGTAAGGTTTCTTTCATTTCTTGATCGTTATGAAATCGAATCTATGTTCTTTATTTGTATGTACTTCTTTTTAGTTTTCTTCTTCTTCTTCTTTTCTACTTCACTTTTCTTTTGGTACAATTGTCTTCCAAGTGAGTCTAAAAGTATCGAAAGAGCCTTGCCTTTGCGAGTGCCACCGATAGCTCATGATGATGGAATTGAGTCTCTCTCTGTATCATTTCATGCTTGAGTTGTCTTGATGATGTAATGTGGAAGAGACCAATACTCAACTCTTATGGGCTATGCGCTGATTGCCTCCACTTCAAGGTAACATCGTCGCTAAAAGACTCAAGGTAAGCTTTTGGTGAAAAGAAGGTAAGTAATTGTTTTTATTTCTTTTCTTTTATTTCTATAAATTAAATCACCACACTACATCTCCCATCCAAATCTTTCATCATTTCTTTTCCAACTCATTTGTACATAGTCGCTTTCTGATTCTCCACCTTCTTCATCTATCGTTTTCTTTCTAACTTTAACATAACTCTTTTTTCATTTTTATTTCTTAAAAACAAAGAAGAACTTTCGTTTGTTTTCATAAAGATTTCAATAAAGAACCTTGAACGCTTCCATCGCAAACCCTCCTTGTGGATCACGACCCGCATAGCCACTTGCTATAGCGGTAAGAATTGAGCACTTGCACATCTTTATTCTAATCTGAAATTCTGTATTTTGTGTGCAGTTTAAGCTTCAATCAAAATTTTGGCGCCGTTGCCGGGGAGGGTAACGTTTTTATTGAAATCTGATTTTTATTTAATTTTTAGAACTAAAACGATTTTTCTTCTCTGTTGCAGGTTATAGGGCAAGCAAAGCAGGAAAAAAGGATTGCATAAACATATAAGTGGTCTTGGGCCTCTGTTCCAGAAAACAGAGACCAAGTACCCTCTGAATTGCCGCGTTTGCTCGGCTTTAGCCGCGTTTCCGCGGTAAGGAAGAGTTCACTACTAACTATCTTTTTTGCAGGGCTGCTTACTTTGCAAAAACTAGTTTTCTGCAACTTTATTTCTTATATGCCATCACCAAAAGCCTGCTAATAAATCAACAGTAAAACATTTGTTGAAAAAGTTAAAAAATTGATTAGACATTTGCATTTTAGCACTTGTCTTTTCAATTCATTTTCTTTACTGTTGAAGAGTGCTGGAGCAAGGTACGTTCGCATTGCATTTAGAATAGAAACTCATCTCTTGGTTGATTTACATCGCTTTGAGTGAATCTTATTTGCATATCTTGTACACTTGCACAAATTGATTTTAAAGGCACCACCCATTAACAAGATAAGGTGGGGATTTAATCACCCTTCCTTAGCCCAAAAATCAGATTCCAGCACTCACTAACCCAAGCCTAATTAAAAATGAGTAGACGTTGGCCCTAGGGACATCTCGGACTCAATTAGGAGATTATCCTAAGGGGGAAAGGTGTTGGAATTTGACTCCTGCAAAATCAGTGTCTAGGAAAGGGATTAAGGGCCGAAAGCCGATGATTGGTGGTTATTTAATTAAGGAACGTCTTTGACGGAAAACCTCCCACCAATCTTGCCCTGACCTGGCTGATTAGCTTGTGGTCAAAGTCTGCATTAGAGCTCCCGTGGACAGTCTAATCAGTTAGGAGTCGTCTAGGTCATATGTCTACCCTAACTTAGGTTAGAATTTTTTCTTTTTTGTTTGCTTATTTGTTTGTTTTTTTGTTGTGTTCTATTGTGTGATATGGCTTATAATAACAATTTTTCCAACTTCAATAATAATCCATATTACACACCGACTTTATTTTTGGATATTACCAACCCGGCATATCATAACTTTAACCAACCTAGTGTGCCGGATTGGTCTTATCCGAATCAATATAACCCATACCCTCAATCTAATAACTATAATTTCCATAATGATTTCAACTCTTCATAGAGTCAGTGGGGATTCACCTCCCCCGAGTCCAATTTTCAACCAACTTGTCCTGCTTCTCCACCTTGTCCACAATATTTCCAAGATTCATACTCAGTTCCGCCAGTCCAAAATAGAAAACTATCAATTTTGGAAATGAGTATGCGTGAGTCCAACAGAAATCACAAAAATCTGATGGACTCACAATTTCACCACCAATTCCAAGACAATACTTCATCTTTTCATCAAAACAATGAACCTATCAACTATGAAAAGATGCTTGAAGCCATGACTCAAGCTCAAAACGCTCGTAATCGTGACATAGATATGATGGTCCAATCTCTACGTTCCCACTGTTTGACTAGTTCTGATGTCACTAACCATCCTGTTAGAGCCGATGAGTCAGGTTGTTTTGGAAATTAAGGTTCCATTTCAGAACAATCATTTGAACTTGCCCAAACTCCAAATGATATTGATAGTTTGGCAAGTTATCCCTTGCCTGAAATCGAACTTGAAAATGAATATGATCATGAACCTCAACTTAGTGATTCAATTTTACTTCCTGATTCAATAATGACTCCGTATCTTCACCTGATTTCAATCTTTTTCCTGAGTCACATTGAATCCTGTGCCAATTCATAATGAAATTGAATCACTCATTCTTGATGATCATATTGAACTTGACCAATTTTATACTTTTAAAAATCCTATTGACAAATTGGCAAGTTCCCATTTTTTTGATGTTGAACTCAATGAGATATGTGACCTAGATTCTCAAATCTGTGATCCAGTTCAACTTTCTGAATCAATATTGACTCCTGTTTTGTTACCAAACTTGAGTAATATTTTAGAGTCAGTTTTGATTCCCCCACCTATCATTCCTAAACTTGAATCACCAATATTAAGTCACATTCTATTGTTGGAAAATAAATGTGGGCTTGAGTTTAACTTCTTGACTTGGACCCAATTCCTGAACCTATTTCGACTCCTGAACCTTTACTTGACTTAAGTCACTTTCCTGAGTCGGTATTAGTTCATGTACTTCCTGAGTCCAAGTCAATCATTCTATCTTTTCACACTCCTTTCTGGGACGAGGTGGTTGACAAATTTGACTCTGAAATTAGTTATGAAATTTGGAAATTAGATGGGGTTAAATTTTTAATAAAAATCCTTCATGGATTCATCATTTTAATGGGTTATATTAGTGAAATTTCTGGTGGGTTCCTCCGAACCCAACGAAAAGTCGATTGGGCTGCATTTCGTGGACCAATCAGACCACCACCAGAACCACCACCTTAAGGTAACATTTTCCTTCCCTTTCGTCTTTTTCATGCATCTATGCATTAATTCATACATTGAGGACAATGCATGAGATAGGTGTGTGGGAGGGTCTAACATAACTTAGTTTTTTCTTTTTATTAAAAAAAAATTTAACTTTTTCTTTACTTTTAAAAACTTTTTGAAAACAGAAATAATATTTTGACATATTTTTTGTAAGAAATTAAGTTAATTTTAAGGAATAGGAAAATCCAAATTAGGATTTCTTATACTTGGTCAAAATAAGATTATTTGTTTGATTTTTAGGGTTAGGAAGAAAATTTGTCAAAGTAATTTAGTCTTGATCTTTACCTTGATGAAATATGCACACTTCATACACGTACACACTTAGGGTTCAAAAACAAAGATTCTTATGCCTTATAAAAAAAAGAAAAAGAAAAAAAAAGATAAACAAATCTAATTATTGACTAGCTAGGTGCTTTGGCCTAAGCAAGCCTTAGTATTTATGCGAAAGATGATTAGATAAGTTTGAAAAAATATATATATAAAAATTCTCTGATTAAGCTGGGTATTTGTGCCTAATAAAGCATAAGTATTCACGCCTAAAAGAGGTTCATATAATAAAATCCTTAGTTTTGTGGCCTTATTTGCTCGAGTCCTTAAGTCCTTGGGGTGTTTTCTCACCCGTGCCCTAAGACCGTTTGGTTTGGGAGTCATCGATTAAAGGCTCGTTACATGGGCAGATTAGAAAGCCTAATAGAACTAAGGAATAATACCACAAAAATATATATATATATATATAAATAATAAGGCATAAGAGTTAGAGTTAATGAACCCTTTGTAAAAATTTTCACAGTCACAAGGTGCATATGACTTAGGGTAAAGTAATAGATTTATGAGAAGTACAATTCACACTCCTTACTTTGATTGATAACAAATTTTTGAATAGAGACTAAGTGTAGGAATGAAAAATTCGGTTTTCCCTAACTTATAGATTGCTTAGATCTTACAATTATATTTCAAATATTTTTCTCTTTCAAAATGCTTTTCAAAAACACTAACTCTTTCCCTTTCTTTATGATTTTGTGGGTGTAATCCGTTAAAAATCCTCACGAGACAAAACTCGTCCTCTAGGGGAAACCTAGAGGTTTAACGGCTTGTTGCACATGCTCAGTGCAATCGCGTGACCTGCGAAAGTGGTCTGATAATCCTTAGTATAGTTTAGTTGTTTTGCTCGAGGGCGAGCAAAAGATAGGTATGGGGGTGTGACTGGTCGCTAATGTTGCATATTTAGTATCATATTTCCATAAATTATTATAAATATAACTATTATGAATAAATCTGCATTGTCCTAATTAAATGTTTAATTTATTTGCAGGCCCATTCCTTAAGGAGATGAAGAGAAATGAGCCCAAAAGCCCACCAAATTCTGAATTAAATCAGAATTAATTCGCACTTAGTAAATCAGGGCAAAATCAAGAGGTTGAAAACCGGTTGAGAAGAATCCTCTCAGAATCGATCGGTTAAAGTCAAGAATCAAATGCCATTTCGTCACAATCCTGGACTCAAACGAGAAAACCAACTGAAGATAAAAGCAGAACGTGAAACCGGGGAGACCCACCAACAGGGTGTGGCCACCTGGCCACACCCTGGCCGCGAAAACGCGTCCAAAGTCCGTTTTTCGCAGCTTGGTTGTGGAGTTAGGGGGAGCGTTTGCTCCCCCACTCTTCCCGGGATCCTGTAGGTTGGGTTTTTGCCTATAAAAAGCCAGTATTTGCACTGAAAATGGGACGACCATGCAGAGATAGGATTTAGACTAGTTTTCCATTTTTTAGTTTAGGTTTTTGTTTCTCTTTTTCATGTAATTTTAGTTTTAATTTATGTAATTCAGAGGAGATCAGACTTTCATCGAAGAACAAGAATGAAGCTTGAGCTGAGAGTGACACCGGTGTAAGGTTTCTTTCATTTCTTTGATCGTTATGAAATCGAATCTATGTTCTTTATTTGTATGTACTTCTTTTTAGTTTTCTTCTTCTTCTTCTTTTCTACTTCACTTTTCTTTTTGGTACAATTGTCTTCCAAGTGAGTCTAAAAGCATCGAAAGAGCCTTGCCTTTGCGAGTGCCACCGATAGCTCATGACGATGGAATTGAGTCTCTCTCTGTATCATTTCATGCTTGAGTTGTCTTGATGATGTAATGTGGAAGAGACCAATACTCAACTCTTATGGGCTATGCGCTGATTGCCTCCACTTCAAGGTAACATCGTCGCTAAAAGACTCAGGTAAGCTTTTGGTGAAAAGAAGGTAAGTAATTGTTTTTATTTCTTTTCTTTTATTTATGTAAATTAAATCACCAACACTACATCTCCCAACAAATCTTTCATCATTTCTTTTCCAACTCATTTGTACATAGTCGCTTTTTGATTCTCCACCTTCTTCATCTATCATTTTCTTTCTAACTTTAACATAACTCTTTTTTCATTTTGTTTCTTAAAATAAAGAAGAACTTTCGTTTGTTTTCATAAAGATTTCAATAAAGAACCTTGAACGCTTCCATCGCAAACCCTCCTTGTGGATCACGACCTGCATAGCCACTTGCTATAGCGGTAAGAATTGAGCACTTGCACATCTTTATTCTAAATCTGAAATTCTGTATTTTGTGTGCAGGTTTAAGCTTCAATCACTTTCCCTTTTTTTTACCACTCACTAGGTTGTTTATTGACGACCCTGAGTTATTTTCTCAGATTTAGGTTCAGGAGCACCTCAGGATCAGGAGTACTTCGAGCACATAGCAGAACTTCAGAGCCAGTGTTTCATCCAGTTTTAGTTGTGAGGATCTTATGTTTTATGTATTTTATTTTTCTTAATATAATAATGTAGACTTTTGTGACATTTTGTTGTGCAGTAAAGCTGGAATATGTAAGAACTTTAGTGTATTGAACTTTCTTGTATTGAGGCTTAGCGTATTAATAATAATATGTCGCTGGCTCTCATCGCGTACCCGAAATCATGTATTATGGTTAGCGGGGCGTGACAGGGTTTTCTTGGTTTCAGAGCCAGGTTGTATTATTTTATTCTAGGATATAACCCGGCTCTTACCGACAATACAAGAATTTAATATTTCAGCTATAAGTACAAGGTATTTATTTATTGATGCAATTCCTAAGATATTAATTTAATTTTCAGAGTAATGGCTCGACGTCCTTCATCCTCCCGTGTTAGTCCTCATGATGAGGCAACTGATCTGATGGGCGTGCTTCGTAACATGATAGAGTCACATCAACAACAGACAACACTAATGAGAGATGGTCTATTAGTGGTACAGCAGACAGTCATGGTTGCCATGGAGAGGGCGGTTGCACCTCGAGAGCCAAGGCTTGGGAATGTTTCGGACTTCAGGATGTTACAACCAGCAACCTTTGCCGGGACTGAAAAATTGTTGGATGCAGAGCAATGGTTGGTTGATATGACCAATCTCTTGAATGCGGCTCATGTTCCTAAGGATGATCAGGTGGAGGTGATCAAGATCCAACTGATAGATGTGGCTCGGAATTGGTGGATTGCTGTGGAAGAACGGTTGGAGAAATCGGTCCCTTAGGAGAAGTTCACTGAAAGCTTTTACGAGCGATTTTTCCCAAAGACCGCTAGGAGGGAGATGGAGTAGCAATTCATTAATCTGCGACAGGGAAGCCATTCAGTAGACGAGTATGCCATGGAGTTTCTGAGCTTGAGCTAGTTTGCTCCATATATGGTGACAGATGAAGAAGACCGGGTCAATCAATTTCAGCAGGGTTTGAGACTAGACATTCAGAAGTTCCTGGTCACACAGCAACTGGAGACTTACTCTCAGGTCCTTAGTGCTGCTCGCGCTTGGAGTAGGTATAGAGAAAGAGAACAAGAGTACGTTGCAGGCAAGGCCACTGAAGCTGCCTCTCGATCAGGTTACTAGGGACCTCCAACCAGATTCAGTCTAGCCCCACCTAGTAGACACCCGATCGCTCCTCCCCCATCAACAATGATATACGACTTCTGCCAGAGGACGGGACAACTATGAAAGAATTGCAGGTGGACTAATGGTCAATGCCTCACTTGTGGATACGGAGATCATCAGCTAGCAGACTGCCCGATCAAAGGACAAAGGGCACCATTCCCACCCACCCAGCACCTGGAGTAAAGAAGAATCCTACACCTGCAGGAAGAGGTTTCCCCCACAGTGTCAGTTGTTTGAACAGGGCTCAGAGTAGGACTATAGCAGGACATGGGAGATGCCATGCTTTTAATTTGACCGCAGAACAGCGGAGGCATCAGAGGAGGTGGTAGCAGGTACCATTCTGGCTCATTCTTTTCCAGTTATGTTGCTATTTGATTCTGGAGCTTCGCATTGCTACAT